>PVLD010028433.1:0-19397 GCA_004027595.1 Dinomys branickii
ACTATTTTCTATGATAATGGGTGTCTGTTTGTCAATATGTTTTTGTACTTTTATGTTTCTAAAATAAAAAAAAAATAAAATAAAAAAAATAAAATAAAATTTTGCATGCAAGAAGCTGGCTTGAAAAAAAAAAAAATTTAAGAGAGCCAGGTGTGGTGGGGCATGCCTATAATCCCAGCACTTGGGAGGCTGAGGCAGGAGGATCGTTGTGAGTTTGAGACCAGCCTGGGCTACATAGTGAGCTCAAGGCCAGCCTGTACTGCATAGCGAGATCTTATCTCAAAAAGACAAAAAAAATTAAGAGAAAATATCAGCTAGAAACTTTTGATATGTATACCATTCTCACAAAAATTTGCAACACATAAATTGGTCACACAAACCTCTGGATATTTCAAAAAGTTTCCAATCCAGCCCACAAAGTATGCAACAATCCCTATTGTTTTAAAATCCATTGTTCATCTCATGATAGTCAATTTTCACATTAAAAAAGTTTAGTTTTTGCTGATTAAAAGCCAACTGGAAATCTAGAATCAAATTAAAATTCACCTACTGTAAGTAATATGTGAATTGGCAATCAGATATAAAAATATCTTCCACGATATACTAAACATGCCCATATACAATAACAAACACAGAATAGGATTCTCTGGAAATGAGCAGATTTAACATGGATTGCAAGACATGTTAAAGTTCAGAACATTAAAAATTCTGTTCTCATCAAGTGTTTTAGAATCAAGGAAATGCATATTACATGTAGAAAATGTCTCTAAGCCTGGTCAGTTGTCCTTTATTTTCTTTTTAGAAAAAAAAAACACTAGAAATTGCCTAGAGGCCTCTGCTATATCTATGGTACAACAAAGGGAAAAATGCTGGTTGACAAAGATGTGAGTCCAAAAGTAGAACAAGGTGGTCTGTGCCCTGTGCGTCATCATGACGCTGTGTGTTTTCTGCCTCCAGTATCCAAAGTTTAGGCCCGATGGATTGTAAAGACTAAGACTAAATAGAATAGAAAATACTTTTTAACATTCTAGTAACATATAAGTATTTACTGCCTGTACAATTATATGTTATTGCGCTTCTCATTATGAAATGGGAGAGAACCCCTTTTCTATTTAACTGCACTCCAGATCCTCCCTCTGTCCAGCCAGGAAAAGATTGTGGAGAAGAGACCACAATGCTCTCAAAAACAAAAATTTGTCATGATTTATTAAAGATGCACTTCACTGCTTAGCCCCCACTGAAGTCCCTGTTATAATCTGCCTTTTATTCCCATTACTTACACATGGAGCAGATTTTATTTCATCCACAAAATCCAAGACTCCAAAAATTTTTGCTACTTTTGTATCCTTGATATCAATTTAAATCTATCTCAAGTCTCCTTTAAAGCTGCCAAGAAATTCAATCTCAATCATTATTGGGGGCCCCCCTTACCTTCATACAGGAGTTAGGAGAAGTATATGTATCAGAAAATAGGGGCAGGGATGGGCATAGTGGCGCACAACTGTAATCCCAGCACTCCAGAGGCTGAGGCAGGAGGATCACCTTGAGTTTGAAGCCAACCTGAACTGCATAGAGACAGTACACTGTCTCAAAAATACAAAAAAAGAAAAAGAGAGAGAGAGGAAGGAATGAATGAACAAAGGAAGGAAGGAGGGAAAGAAGGAAGGAAAAGAAACAATGGAAAGAAAGAGAAAGAGAGAAAGAGAGAAAGAAAGAAAGAAAGAAGGAAGGAAGGAAGGAAGGAAGGAAGGAAGGAAAGAAAGAAAGAAAGAAAGAAAGAAAGAAAGAAAGAGAAAGAGAAAGGAAGGAAGGAAGGAAGGAAGGAAGGAAGGAAGGAAGGAAGGAAGGAAGGAAGGGAAGGAGGGAGGGAGGAAGGAAGGTGGAGTAGGGTTTATAATTTCTTCTGATATTCTCATCTCCCAATCTTTCTGTTTCAGTGCTAAATGCAAATAAGGGGTGGTGGTAAGGTCCCCTGGAACCCTGCTGCCTGGAGTACAACATCCTTCAGATCCCATGTAGCCACCAGGACAAGACCACAGAAATGACCTAGGACCCCACCACCCCCAGGCCAGCCTTTCTGATGCCCCAGAACACTGGCTCTTTCCTGGCCATCTGTTACCTCTTTACTCTTTGCTATTACCTTATTACTTTAGGGCACTTTGCAATTTCAGTAATGAGCCAGGATGGAATTAAGAACCCACAATAATTAACATCTTATCAAAGCATCTTGCCATCCACATTCGTGTTGTAATTTCTTCTCACCTAAAATTTCCTTTCAGTTTTCACCCCATTCCTCCTTACTACTGGACTTGAAATTCCATAGGGAAAGGAAAATCTATTGTTTTCTTTTCTTCTGAAATACCTACAAGGGGAATTTTCAACCACTGTACTTGAGAGTATAAATCCCTCTCATCATTCCCTCCAATCTTTCTGACATGCCAAAAGAAAATTTACATTTTTGCTATAACCAAGTGTACACATTGTCACAGCAATGCCTGGGATCAGAAGTGAAGCAAGCCAGGCAGCCTGGCACAGACTGGGCTTACTGCAGCTAACAAGTAAAAGGTGAGTATGTCATCATATCTGTACTACTGAGAAACTGCCAGAACTTTGCCTCCAAAAAGAGCAAACCGAGCCCTTCTCTAACAGCAATCATCAGAAGAGGAACCCAGAGACAACTCCAGTGCATTTGCTGACATTATGGCACTGACTACATTGTAACGATTACTGGCCTACTTAGTACTGCTTTCAAACACTTAATTCTCTGGCAATATGCCTCCCAAAATTTAGTAGTTGATGTGCAAGAGACAATAACATTGTTCATTGCCCTTATTTTCTTCCTAACTAAAAGATCCAACATTTAGCCACCCAGCATAAAGACTCCATTGCCTTGTCTGTCTTGCAGCTGCGTGTACAAGGGATAATGAATCACTTTGGGGTGAGTAGATTATAGATAGCTAAATCAGGTAGAAATATTATAGGCAGGCAGATAGGGCAAGGTGCTCGAGGGAGTCAGTGCAGAAGATGAGAACACATCACAACTGTCGCTGCAGGCACATCCGTTGAAAGCCAGGCCTCAAGATAAAGACAAAACGACCAGATCTGCATACCTCTCTGATGGATAAGCAATAGAATGAGGTGATACTATAAATGGCATCACCTGGTCCAGTGAGATCTAGGTGGACATCAGTCACCCAGCTGGGTGATCTATCCCTTCCTAAAAGGTCCTTGTTCTTTCCATGTACACTTGCTACATGACCTGCTTCCCCCACTGGATCAATATTACCAAAGCGGCTGTACTTGTAATCTTATTGGCTGATTGCAGTTTTGACCTATGTTGTCCCTACCTCATGATTTTATAGCCGCCTTGTGATTTTGCCTTATAAAACTTCCTCTGTAAAGTGGGCTCTGTGGCAAACCACTTTCAGTCCCCTTCTCTCTCTTAGAAGCTGTCGCTCTCAGTAAGTTTTTCCTGCTCTTAACCTCCATTGTTCCTTGGAATTCATTCTTCATTTTTAGAGAACATAAACTCAGTATATCTGACATTAAGCAGGTCAGGAGTTACATTACTGAGAGATATCCCACCATCCTAGACAAATAAGAAGCAATTTCATTGTTAAAACACATTCAGGAAATAAATACCACTATTTTGTTTCATTTTGATTTTCAATTAGGAAAACAATTCTGTGACTGTTTATCACTGTTAGGCATATAGATAGATGTTAGCAGGCCTGAGGGACAAACGGGTTTCCAAAATAGCATGCTTTGCCAGTTGCAACTAAGAAACAAAGTCCTCAGTGTACAATACATGTATAATAATTTATATGACCTCAGACCCAAAGATACAGGGCTTCCACTTCTACAGCAAAGTTTACTGTGTTCTTGGTTGCCATAGCCTACAGCCAAATGATCTCAGGAAAGAAACTGGTCTTTAAAGACCCTTCCACCTTGGTCCAAGACCTGATCTAAACTAGTATCTTAAGTTTCTTGTCTAAGACACCTGAGGGAATACTGACCTGAAAAGGACAAAACAGACATTTTGCAATTCCAAAGTATCTTCCAAGTAAAATGTCAATAAACATAATTACTCTAGCTCTTGTGTACATAAGAATGTATCCAGACTTCTACTACAAGTAGATGCCTTTGTGGCATTTAGGTGGATAGAAAAAAAAATTTTTTAAAGCAGAAAGGAGACCAAAAAATCAGGATTTTGAAATTGTACTCATAAGAAAAAACTGTAGCTTTAAGACACCAAAGTTACTCAAGCCTTTTTCCCTTCCAGGAAATTCAATTCCTTTTAAACAAAAAATTATTAGTTAAGTTTGTAGTACGCAATGCTCGTATTTGTTAAAGCAGCTTGTACACTCGCATGACACTTTGTCCCCATCACCTCCTTCCCCTCCCTGTTCCCTCCAACGCTTGTTTCCCTTTCCGTAAGAAAAAGCTCCAGTTCCATTTTTTCTTTGATTCTTTTTTAAAGCTTTTTCCTTTCCTTTCTTCCCTCTATCTCTTGTTCCTCTTCCTATTTAAACAAGATTTCCCTACTTCCTCAGACATGTAACAGAAAATGCTTAATACAGAAAAAAACCCTAAAGGTCTCAAAGACGCAGTAAGCCTGTTTACTGGGCTCTGGGCCTGTCCTTTTCCCCTGTAAATTGCGCTTCCTCTACCCTCAGGAAGGAGAAGTATTAGTGGACAAGATATATCAACTTGAAACATAGGTAAATGGTTTGCATTCTGACACCCTGCCAGATGGGTTACCTGACAATCTGGGAATACACGTCCTACATCACCTATCTTGAAAGCATCTCCAAGGCCCCATAAATATACCCAACTCCAGCTCCTAAAGTGCCTTTCTCTTGAGGTCCTACACTCTTTGAAGGTGTATTTTTTAAATTTCTGCCTAACAGAACCTTTTCCATTACTCTGACTGGTCCTGAAAACTCTTTTTCTGTAATATTGTGTGTTCTGTGTACTGTCATCCACAACACACACACACACACATACACTCAGCTACTAGGGACTGAACATAGGGCCTTTACGCTGAGCTACATCCACAGCCCTTTTCTTTTATCTTTTATTTTGAGACAAGATCTTTCTAAATTGCCCAGGCTGGGCTCATACTTAGAATCCTCCCGCTCAGCCTCCCAGGGTATTGGGATTACAGGCCTGCACCCTAATATATACAGCACAATTGGAGGCTACAGGTACACTCACCTGAACCTGGGTGACACCCCAGGGCCAACCATACCCCCTGCACCAGAGCTTACTACAGGGTGGATGAGATAAGAGAGGCAAAGACCCTAAGCCCACCCTGGAAAATTCCAAACCACGATGCATGTGCACTAGACCGCCCTGCTTGACCCACAGTAAGTGTTCTTCCCTGGAGCTCACTGAAAGTTCATGCATATGGACTGCATCTTATACATACAATTATAACAGAGTGAATTATGGTAAAGGAAATGCACAACAAATGTAGCTAGCAGGACTCAGTATCGTGTCAGTCATGCTCTGGAAGACCCGAGGGAGGCACCTTCAAGCAGGTGGGATATCGGAACCTATACACCCTCTGTGCTCCACAGCTCATGCCATTTACCTTTTCTGGCAGGAGCCCTCTCGACCTGGAGTGTCCTATTTTATTACTTAATAAACCTTGCTGCCGTCTCCTTGCTGCTGTGTGCTATGTCCAATGCTTTGTTCGCCATACATAAGAACCTGGGAACCCGTCCCCAGGCCCCATAGCCCATGGTAACCTACCACACCTGGCTTGAATATGTACTTTTAAATCCCACCTAATAAACCTCTTTATGCCTTTTACTGACAGATCCTGAAAATTCTGTTTCTGTGATGAAAGTTAGCAAACCTATAACCTAACCCATGTGTGCAGTGATACAAGGTTCCCTATCTCCACTTTGAGGAACCTCCTCAGACCCTGTCCAGTAATACAGTAAATTAGTAAAACTATTATCACTGGTCCTAAATGTATTACCATTGTTCCTAAATTAAGATTTCAGTGTTTCTGTCTTGTTAAAATCAGGAATCATGATATGATAATCCAGAGAAATTCATGAAGAAAAAGGCAGTATTTCGTTTAGGGTTCTCACACAATTGTTTTAAGGTTTCATCCACTGTTCTCATTTATGCGGCCTAACATTTTGAAAACAGAACTGTAGGGGTGACTGGTTTTACATCTCTCTCCCTCTCCCTCTGGTTTTTTATTTTGAGACAGGGCCTTGCTAAGTTGCCCTATCCATTCAAGAAAAAGTAGAAGGTGGAGATTTAAAGCCATTAAGGAAACAAGATATTTCATAAAAATAAACAAAAGCTACCATTCTTATTGCAGACTCTATTGTTTAAAGCTTTTGCAGTGGGTGGGAGCAGGAAGATTTAAAAGTGTAGGGAAGGAAAAGGGTTTACCCTTTTCCTCAAGGCAGAACTGCTTTATTGTAGTTCAGTCTGAGTTGTTATCTCTTTTTCTCACACTGGGAGACTCCATTATCACGCCACACTGAGGAAACAGATATTGCCCTCCTGAACCCTGCAAAAAGCAAAACAGATGTAGCCCTTCAGGACTGACACATCAGGAAAGGAAGTTTTTGTAGATACCTCCTAGTAAGGTTAAAGAAAAGTACTTAAAAAAAAACCCTGTGAAGTGATAAGCTATTTTTAATATGGTTAATTTTCATGATACACAATGTGCTTTTCTTAATATTTCTAATTGGTAGGAACTCTACTTAAAATGCTAGACTACGTGATATGTTTAAAAGGAGATAAGGGAAGACTGAGAAAGATTGAAAATTCAAATAATAGGAGATAAATCCAGTAATTTAATCTTGCTGGGCTATTATTTTTATATTTCCAAACTTGCTAAAAATTGCTCCAATTCACAAGAGCTAAAATTATATTTGCCTTATATTAGGATTTTAAAACTTTCTAGAAGGAAAAGATACATAATTGAATTTACATAGAACATTTATGTGAGTACTCTGACGCTTATACAACTGTCACTGCAAATATGAAAGCTATGGACTGGTTTGGGTGTTGGCGTCACACTGGTAGGACTAACCACACAGGTACATGATTTTATTTCATTATTTTAAGGGTGCCCCTAAGAAAATCACTATAAAAATAAAAATCTCCCATTTTCTTGTTGATCTCTTTTAATGTTTTGTGGTCGGGACGACTGAACGCAGGGCCCTCCTCCTGAGCCGCAGCCCCAGCCCGCCTCTGTTTTCAAATTCTGAGACAATCTCCCTAAATCACTAAATTGCCCAGCTGGGCCCAAATACGAAATCTTCCTTCCTGGTCCACCCAGAGGCCACAAGTAAAGGGCGTATTCCACCGGCCCAACTGCTTCTTCATATTTAAAATTTTTCAAACTGTAGATGAAATTTTTAACACTTGAGAAGTCTTATTGAAGAGTATAAAATACAGAAACACTAGATTCTCATTTTAAAGTAAAACCGACAGCATCTTTAGGACCTTCCTAATACTGCCCTGTTCTTGCTATCCAAAAAAATTGTTTTTTAATTTAAAAATCCAAGTTTTAGAAACAAAATAACAGACGAACCTCCTGGTAAACATTTTTGCTCATGGTGTTAAGCTCTAACCTAATTATTTTTCTAAATTTTACATTTGTATCTTTTCAAGAATAAGTCTTATTTTTAAAAACTGATTAATATTTGTGAGAACAGAATATAATTGTTTTTTGGTTTTAGAAACCAAAAACCACGTATCTTACTTACACTCAGAGAAAATATACATTTTTAAAGCTTATCTGCTTTAGATACTTTTTCTCTTCATACATTACTACAGTAAGCCAATGTTTGATCCATTCTGCAAAAACAATACAAAATAAAATTTTAAAAAATTCTTAATTCCCTTGAGAAACTTTAAGGCAAAAACAAAAGCCTGTGCTAAAGAATAAAAACAAAATCCAGAGGCACTGGAGCTACGGAGTCAGCTTAGATGAATAAGCACCACAGGAATGAAGGAGAAAAATTTTTGTACAAACATACAAAAATAATCCAAAAAGGCGTAGAAAACATTTACTTTCCTACAGACATAGTAATCTTGTCACATAACCCCTAAAATAAGCATGTGTGTCAGAGGGTAGATTTTAATGAACAGACTCCAATTCTCCCCTCTCTTTACCCATTTTATCAGACCCTTACTTGGGGGCTCACTTTCCCTTTTCATGGCATAAACCTTTGACCACAGGCCCACTCAGCAAATTCTACAGAAGATAAGCTTAGTGTGCTCTGGGTCTTTCTTTGCAAAGCTGCCCTTTCCCTTACACTCTAACACTAGGACTAACTCCAACATCCAGGCAGTCCCTTTATGATTTGAGTTGTACTGAAACAAACTTTTTAGCACGGAGACTTCAGGCTATAAACTTTTAAAGTTGGTCCTATTAAACAATGATCTCAAGGCAGGAGTTTTCCAAATGGCATGAATCAAACACTTGCAAATCTTAACAGACAACAGTTTACATTCACCTCAAAGTCAGAGATTAAGAAACTATTAGTCTCCGCAAAAAAAAAAAAAAAAAAAAGAAACTATTAGCTGGTGTGCAAGTAGTTTCAACATTGGTTTAAAGTTTGAATACAGTTACTGCATAGACATTACATATTTTGTTTAAATATTGTATGCTAAATCTTTTTCCTGCATATCAGGAGAGAAATGGAGAAAGCAGAAACAATGGGCAAGAGATGAAACAGTCCAGGTAACAGACTTGTGACATGTACACCATCTGTAACAAGGGGAGGAATTTCAGCGTGGGTTTCAAAAATACTTGTAAGTTGGTTTCTAAACATTTGCCTCTACTTGGCATAAACAATTTTTTTCTGCAGAAGATAACTGATTCCTACAAACAAGGAAGAAACCCAGAAAAAAATAGGTGGCCACTTGTTCTGTGATAAAAGGGCCAGTATTACAATATTACAGTCATTTATTTTAATAACATAGTAGATGCTCTATAGCAATAAATTATCGCTTTACCTTGCACTGTGAATCTTTGCCACACAGAAGAATTCCCTGAGAAATTAAAAAACTTTAATACTAGTTATTTCCAAAGGATACCTTAAGCCCAGTTTAGGTATTCAAGAAAATAAAGATCCTCACTACCAGAAGCTATTCTCTACTGATTTGTAGGCTTACTGCACAATAATTTAAGCACCAAATGGGCTATTCCAGTAAACTTCAATGTCACTTACTCAAATATTCTGTTAGTCATGGTTTTTAAAAGAAAATTTTTTTGGTCTCACTGTCTCTCTCACTGTCTCAGTGAGACCCTGTCTCACTGTCTCTCTCACTGTCTCAGTGAGACCCTGTCTCACTGTGCAGTTCAGGCTGGCTTTGAGCTCACTTTGTAGCCCAGGCTGGTCTTGAACTCTCAATGATCCTCCTGCCTCAGCCTCCTGAGCGCTGGAATTACAGGCAGGCGCCACCACACCCGGCTGGTTTTTAAAATTAAAAACAACTTGCTAACACAAGTACAAGATTTCCTTATTTTTACTACAATAGGTACAGTTGCTGAGTTTAGGGGCACAGCACTTCCTTAGGATTACGTAGAGTATGCTTCTCCCATAAGCAATTTACAGATAAATAACCTCATCTTATGGTTTATATCTTGCTGTCCCCCAAGAGCTTCAGCCCTCTGAGGGGGCGGCTTTTGGAAGAAGACTGGACTCTGGGGATGCAACAGCTGACTTGGTATTAGGAGGTGGGGTCTGGTCACTCGCTGTCTCCTTCCCGACTGCCACGAGGCAAGCAGCTTTCCTTCACACAGGGCCTTCTGCCATGCTGCTGACCATGCAAGGACTGCCACTTCTAAAGAATGAGCCGAAATAAACTTCACCCCCGTTAAAGTTGTGGGTGTCTGGTATTTTTGTCCTAGCTACAAGGGAAGTAATTAAGATACCCCACAATCTTTTTAACTATCACTGAAATTTAAATATCACTAAGCAACCAGGTTTATCAACTATGCAATGGAAAAGAAGAAGTGAGGGAACACAAGGCAAGAAAAAAAAAGCTTTGAAGGAAAAACCTTTTCTCTGTTGTTTTCACTGCATTTTCTAAGCCAGAGAGAAGAGCCATGATGCTACTGGTTATTTAATCAAGAAAGCGATGTTGAACAGTCAATTCATATACAAGTTTAATAGCCTTATAATAATTTCTTAGCAAGAAGCTTAAGCTATTGCTTTCTTCTCTGCTGCTTTTCAATCATATACAGTCATCACGAGAAGTTCAAATCTACCGGATACACTGTGACGCACAGGGCGCAGTGGTGATCAGGAGCATCCTTCTTCCTTAGTCGTCTTTTTCAACTCAAGAGTTCTCTCGAAGTGTATGAATGACGTGTTTTTTTTTTTTTTTGTGGTACCGGGGATCGAACTCAGGACCCTGCGCTTGCTAGGCAAGCGCTTATTCCACTGAGCTACATCCGCAGCCCCTGTATGAATGACTTAAACACCGTGACAAATGATGTAAATTATTCTTACACATACTATTTCTGTACTCACCTTTGAAGATACTATACTTTAAAATTCCTCTAATGAACTCCCTAGAAATCTATTTTTCTCTTGAGATAGGTTTTCTTGACAAAAAGTTGAATCTAGTAAATTGTTAAGCGAAGTGAGAGTCCCACCCCAGATCACAGGTGGCTACATCATTGCATTAGTTTCATAACACTTGTAACGCAGTAGTTTGCAAATAAGCTCATTTTCTGAACATAGATATTCTGACAAAATTTAATTTCAAATTTTTCAAGTTTTGACAAATTTAACGTAGAAACTGGTGAGATCATTCTATGATATTAATTAGCCTTTATATTTGTTAGTTCGTTAGAAAATATCAGTATGGCTTATATTTTCAAAAGCATATGTAGATAATATTTCTATAACAGCTGTACAGTGACTGTGTCTCTTTAGTTTACTTTTATTACAAAGACTATAGTGCTGAACCCCAATTTATAAATGACTTTAGTTGAATATGACCATTTTAACCCTGTATATTTTAATACTTTAAGTTCCAAAAGTCACTTGAGAATTTCAGAAAATTTAACCATATTTGTTTGTGAAATATATAATTAAGACTTATTAAAGAATTAGTATGCTCATAAATTGTAAGTGAAAACTTATATTTTGGTTTTATAGTATTAACTCCCCAGTCTGGGTTATTGTTTGACACTATTTATAAGAGACGGTGTCATTTACATTATTTAAAAAAACTCTCAAAGGCCATTCACATGATTATTTTAGATTTATTTATATGTTTATACTAGAATTTTGAAGAATTTCTGAAGTAGTTCAAGTGTGGACTAGCTTCACAGTACGAAGCTTCTGAAGGTCGCAGTTATTGAGGAGCGCCATCTGTTTGCAGGCTGTTCCACCAGGAACCCCGACAGGGCCCAGGGAAGATGGGGAGGATATGGAGAGAAGGCCCCTGATCACTTTCGCTCATGCAGCAGCAGGGAGGGGAACAGCGGCCACGGCGCAATCCTCCTAAAACTTTCTCCATTACAGAATGTAAGGCTGATCTGCAAGGGGTGTGTGTGCGGGTGTGTGTGTGTGTGTGTGTGTGTGTGTGTGTGTGTGTGTGTGTGTTTAGTAGGTGGATATTAGCTTGTTGAAAGGCACAGATAAAATACCAGGGTGGAAATGGGAAGTGGGGAGGTAACTTATTCTCACCTAAATTCAATTTTAAAAGCCTTCCTCTGCCAGAGGGACATCTTTAGTTCCACACAGACTGAGCTGAGATCTCTGGTTACTGGTAGATAGGATGCCTAGTACAGCTGGGGAAAGAAAATGGCAGATGGGTTAGATTTACTCTGGAGCAGGATAGGAAATAAAAATATCTATCTTCTACAAAGTACATTCATCTATCTAAATAGTTACAGCTTCTTTGGCTTTCGGACAGAAGTCTAAATTTCATAGTCAGAATTTAGTATGTCTGTATTTTACTTATTTATAGTCTATACTAATGGCACCATTACCCGAGATAAACACATTTTTCTTAAAAAGCTAAAGGTTGAAAATTTAATTTGCCAATTCTTTTCTTTATTTCAATTAGTAATACACTTCCAAGTTTAAAATAATAAAATGTACATGACATATATTTTATTAAGTTATCTAAATTTGAAACTAAAATATTAATTTTCTAATAACAAAACTGATATATTAAAGGATGGGCTTTATACCCTTCTGTTAATCTGCAATCAGAGTGTCTTCATAAATGAGCTATCTATTACATCATGTGCTGCCAATTTATAGTTTACCAGTAAAAAAGCTTAACTTTTTCTCAGTTTATGTTGAAAAATAGAATGGTTTTGAAAAACTTCATTTATAGCATCTTACTTATTATTAAATAGATGCCATCTTAAAACTAAGTATATAACCTTTTAACTTTTACACAGTACTTGTATTCATGAGAATTAATTTACTTCTAGCCAGGAATATATTTATCATATTTATTTTGTAAGCAGAAGTCTCAAAAAGTATTCTCTTTTCTGAAATATAGTCTTATACAACTACAACACAAAACTGATAGTATTGTATTTAAGAATAAGATTAGTTCACATATTATAAAGAGTATTTTCCTGTTTGTTTTCTTATACTTTGTAAAAATGTAACATTCTGTGTACCACTTTACTGTATCAGTGACCCTTGGGACTGATTCTCAAAAGACAGAAGGAAAGAAGATGCCAAGCATCATTAAGTTTTCATTGGAGAATATTATTCCCTTCAGCTTTAAGCTATCCCTGCCTGAAGTGGGAAGACACTATAGTTTTTATATTTGTGTCATGTTGAAATTATGAAATTTATGAGCTTGTTTAAAGATTTACCCAACGATTCTTGTTATGGTTTTTCAATTTTTCCTGGAACTCCATAGTTACTATTTATTTTTTGTGCACATTTCTTAAGAAAGGGTACAGTCAAGTGAGTGAGTCATACCCTTTATTTCTCCTTTCAGTTTTGTATTTGCTTTGTGTACCTTGTGATGCTGTTGCTATGTGTTATGCTTCTAATTGTGTTATTTTGCTAATGTATTAACTCTTTCAGCATGAATGAGATGTCCTATTATATCTATTAATATTCCTGGTCATAAAAATCAATTTTGTCTGATATTTATATAGCCATTTGTAGCTCTCTCATAAGTCATTTGCATCACATTCAACTTATTCATACATTTTAATCTAGTGTATTTTCTCTATACAATATAAAGTTAGATCTTGTGTTTTTAAAATAATCTATTTTAGTCAGCTCTGCATTATTGTGAGAAAATAAACTGCTAAGATAATGAACTTAGAAAAGGAAAGGAGTGGGTCTTGGTGGCACAAAGGAGTGATCCCAGCACTGCAGAAGCCGAAGTAGGAGGCTTGTAAGCATGAAACCAGCTGAACTACATGGAAAGACCCTATCTCAAAAAAGAGAGAGGTTGGGGGAGAGAAAACAAAACACAGAAGAAAGGTTTATTTTATTTTGGACTACAGTTTTAGAGGTTTTAGTCCATGGTGGGTTGGCCTTGTTGTTTTTCACCCTTTGGAAAACTACACATCATTGCAGGGAGCTTGCAGCCAAGGAAGCTGCTTATTTCATGGTGCGTGGGAAGCAAGAAAGACACCAACATCCCAGAGTCCTTTGCAGTTTTCTTTGACAGCCTGCCCCTGCTGATCTTAGATCTCATAGTAGGCTCTATCTTTTAAAGTTTCTACCCCCTCTCAAAAGCACAAAACTGGAGACCAAGTCTTTACTTAGCATATAGACATTTGGAGGGGAGTACTCAAGACCCATCGCATTATACTGTTTGTTAATCTTTCTCTTTTGATGGAAGTGTTGGCTTAGCATCTAACATCCCAGGTACATGCCACCAGTGCATGGATTTGTGCCACAACCTTCTCTGTATCCTGATAAGTATAGAGAATCCAGTCATTACACCAGCACAGAACTCTGCTTTAATCAGTTTTTTTCTACTGAACAATCCTCATTCTCCCACTTGCCTTTCCTTTTATAATGAATGGAAACATATCCACACACACACTTCTGTCAGAAGGCCCAGCTGCAGCCAACATTTTACTAAATGATCAAAAATTCTACAATGAGAAACAAGATGAGGATATCCACTATCAGCCCTCCAGTTCAATATAGTTCTGGAGACATAAGCACAAGCAGTTAGACAAGAGAAAAAATATAGGAACACAGATAGGAAAGGAAAAAGGTAAATTTTCATTATTTGCTGATAACGTAATACTCCATACAGAAGACCCCAAAACTCTATCAAAAGACTCTTAGGATTAATAACCAAATTTGGCAGCATAATACAATACAAAATCAACACTGAAAAATCAACAGCATTCCTGTATATGAATAACAAACTTAGTGAGACAGAAATTAGGGAAACTCCTGTCACAATAGTATCAAGAAAAATGAAATACTAAAACTCAATCTCACTAAGGAAGTGAGAGGGGCTGGGGATATAGCTCAGTGGAATAAGCGCTTGCCTAGCAAGCGCAGGGTCCTGAGTTCGATCCCCAGTACCGCAAAATAAATAAATAAATAAATAAATAATTTAAAAATAAAAAAAAAGGAAGTGAAAGACTTCTTCAATGAAAACTAAGGTACTCTGAAAAGGAGATCAAAAAGGATATCAAAAAAATAGAAAGTTATCCTGTTATTAGATAAGCAGAACCAATATAGAGAATACGGCCATACTTTAAAAACTGCTATATAGATTTAATACAATCCCAATCAAAATACCAATAGTATAGCTCACAGAACTAGAGAAAACAATTCTAAAATTCGTATGAAACCAGAAGAGACCTAGCAATTCTGGGCAACAAGGGTAAGACAGGAGGCATCGCAATCCCCAATTTTAAGTTATACTATAAAGCTACCATGATAAAAACAGCATAATACTGGCAAAAAAACAGACCCAAATATCAGTGGAAGAGAACAGAAGATGAAGAAACAACAGAGGACACTCAGATACCTTATCTCTAACGAAGGAGCCAAACACCTTCACTGGAAGAAGGACAGCCTGTTCAACAAATGGTGTCAGAAAAACTGGCTTTCTCCATGCCAAAAATTGAACCTAGACCAATATCTCTCACCATGCACTAAATTAAAATTGAAATGGATTGAAATCTAAATGTAGAAAAAAACAACCTGGTGGCAGGTAAAATACATGAAACTCTAGAAGATACAGGAATAGGCAAAGACAGAATAAGCAAAGACTTGATGAACAAAATCCTAATCACACAGGATATATTGCAAAGGATCAACAACTGAGATCACATCAAATTTAAAAACTTTTGCACAACAGAAGAAACTACTAGCAGAGTAAACAGACACTTCATAGAATTGGAAAAAATTTATACCAGCTACTCCACAAAGAACTAATATCTAAAATATATAAAGGACTCAAAAAAAATCAGACCCCCCCAATTTAAAAACCCAATCTAAAAATGAGCATATGAAATGAATAGTCATTTCCCACATGAAGAAGTAAAAACAGAAAATAAATATATGAAAAAATGCTCAATGTCACTCACTGGCCATTTGAAAAATGCAAGTTAAAACAACACCAAGATTCCATATCATTCCAGAAAGAATGGCATCAGCAAGAAATCAGTCAGTAACAAATGCTGGTGGGGCTGTGGGCAAAAAGGAACCCTTGTGCATTGCTGGTGGGAGTGTAAACTGATACAACCACTATGAAATTCAGTATGGAGATTCCTCAGAAAACTAAAACTAGAGGTTCCATGCACCCAGTTGTTCCTCCTTTTAGGTATCTTTCCAAAAGGGTTAAAAGCATAACACCACAGTGATATATGCATATCCATGTGGGTTAAAAGCATAACACCACAGTGATATATGCATATCCATGTTTGCACATCAAGATCATAATCTTAAGCGAACTAAACCAGACACACAAGTTTAAGTATCAATGGTTTCTCTTGTGTGAGATATTGGGAAGTAGGAAGAAATGTTCAAATGGGAACAGAATAAGGGAGAAGAAGGGAAAAGAAAGAATGGAAGGAAAAAATAGAAACAAAGCTTTTGTAAGTGGGATGGGAAGAATGGTTAAAGGGAGAGGAGGGGAATGGGAATTTAAAAAGAAAAATTAAGATATGTCATGTACCAGTACAAATTTCCTACACTGAATATGACCAGTATGTATGACAAATTTGTAAACTCAGAAAAGGATATTTAGGGGGTGCCATTAAAAGAAGAAAGAAGTCAGCTTCAAGAGAACAAATCATCAGGTAACTTTTGTCAATTTAAATGTAACAGAAAAAATTTTAACAATTTTATAGTGAATTGGCCATTCTGACTGAGGTTTCTCCCTCCTACATCAAAATCAACCAGCCTGTCAATCTCCAGCGTGAGACCATCCTAGATCACCTACTCTACCAGCCCAGACCAGACCAGAAGAAACACCCACTGACCATGAGAAATGTTTGCTGTTTGAACCCACTAACTTTGGCTGATTTACTGTGCAGTAAGAGCAAGCTCAATTGATCATTTATCACTATCATATCAAGTCCTAACCAGGATGAAGATTTAGACAACTGGAAATGGAATCTGGAGTTAAAACTTCAGGGATTTCAGACCTGTGTGACCATACCTGGTTTGATATTACAACTTCTAAAATAGAAACTGCTTTACAGTCCCCTCTTCCTTGTTTAAAAGAAAACAAGTGGGGACAGAAAAGAACTTTGCTTAATTCTATCCAGTGGTAAAGATCAAAATAATTGTAACAGCAAACAGGCCTGGTAGCTCATGAGAAAGATAAGCAGAGAGAAGGCACTAAAATCTCTTAATGCTATTATTACCAAGTATTTAATAATATGGTCTTAGTGTTGATATACATGAGTGCTTAAACTGTGTTGCAAAAATTATAGAAGGGAGTCAAAGTGAGTAAAAATCTACAGAAGGTAGCCAAGTGTTCAACCAGTGAACAAATTACATACCGTACTTACATATATACACAAACACACACATCCATACATAAAATAATGGTGCATTGGGAAAGTTATAGAGTTAGGCTACCTATAACAGAAAATTCCAAAATGACAATGGCTTCAGTAAGATAAAATTATTTCTCCGCCATATGAAAGAAGTCAAGGAGTATCAAATCTTGGGGAAGAGGGAGGGGTCCATGGCCATGAGGAATCCAAATTTCTTTCATTTTGCAGGTTTACCTTTGCTAAGCATATGTTCTCATGTTCCAAAATGACTCCTCAAATTCCATCCATCTTGTTCAACACCTCAGTAGCAGAATGAGAAGGAAGGAAAATAGAAATGGCCTTCCTTTCTCATATTTCCTCCAACTCCTATAAATTCCTTAGCATATATTAATTGGTCAGAATTATATGCTTGGCCACATCTAACTATGAGAGAGGCTGAGCAATGTCATCTTTTGGCTGTGTTGTGCTCAGCAAAATTTGAAGTTCTGTTTATTTGAGAAAAAAAGAAGAAAAATATACAGTTTTGCCATAGTATGAAACTTATGCAGATTCAGACTGGAGAAAAGATGGAATTGTAGACAGTGTCTGAAGGATGAAATGAGAAAGAAAATCAAAGAAGAAAACACATAAATACTACTCCATTAAGGAATAAGCTAGTATCATAGATGAGTTACTATTTATGAATAGCAGCAAATCAGTACCATATTTGCTATTATGGATAGCAAATGGATAAAGAAAATTCTTTTAAAATGTTTTAAAGTTAAAACCATGCCTCTTTGCTCTACAATATATTCATTTTTAAAAAATATCTTTAAAAGCAAGGAAATGAATTCTACTAGAGCTTCCACACTTTTTTAAACATATAGACACTATTTGATTTATTTAGATAAATGAGTCAAAGCCACTGTTTAAATACATTACAGAATTATTTTAATCATGATTATTATAAGAACTAATTCTGGATAAAAACTGCATCATGGGGAGGAGTGGGAGGAAGCGGGTAGGTATGGGTATGAATAGGTAGCAGGAGTGATCTTTGCTACGAAATTGCTCTGTACCTTTATTGCGGTGGTAGAGAAACAAAACTATATATGCGGCAAAATTGTACACATAGAATATCCATACATAAAATATCCACACATGTCTAAGTGAAGTTGGGGAAATCTATTATCAGTAGATCGTGTCAATGTTAACATTCTGATTGTGATACAGTATTGTAGTTTTGCAAACTATCACCTTCAAGGGTATGCAGGATCACTCTAAATTATTTCATATAACTTCGTGCAAATCTACATGTATCATAAACTTTAAAAATGCATCAGCTGTTGAAAATGATTCAACAAGGGTTCACAGCTTATGTTTTGAAAAAGGGGGAGCTTTCAATTTATAATTATGATACTGAGATAACTACCTCACTGCTTTTCTTTTGCTACCAGAGTAGGATTTTTTATAAAGTCATACCTCTTTTCTTTAAAAATCCAAATACCTTGAGGCCATAATATTAAGTGAAATAAATCATACACACAAGTTTAAATAACACATGGTTTCTCTTACATGCAAAGTCCAAACATAAATAAAGAGCAAAATGCAAGGCGATAGGAAGCAGGGGCCGAGAACAAGAGAAGGGAGGAGAGGAGAAGGGGGTGGAAAAAAGAATTGAAGGGAAAATAATGGAAATAGAGTTTTCTAAATGGGAAAGGGGCCAAGAGCCGGAAGAAGGGAGGGACGAGAGGAGTAGAGGACAAAACCATTGAAATGTGTTATGTGTGTGCACCAACTCTCCATGATAAATAGTAATTGTGTGCTGCAAAGGTGTGGTAATAAACATCCAAGTATCACAAAACACTTATTTAACTCTTCATTGGATGGGGTTTTACTGAAAGAGTTAAATGTGCCTTTTTGTGTATGGTAGTAGGCCTTATGTGATGTTCTATAGCTTGGCTTCTTCATGTAATTATCTTGGAAATATTTCCATTCCAGTAAAAAAGAATCCACCTCATCCTCACTGCTGCACAGTACTCCACAGAGTGTACTTAGCTCCCTCACACTAGTGTGCATTTATCTGGAGTGGGAATCAAACAGTCAAAGCCCTGAGTAAAGGGGTATATGCATGTTGGATTTTACCAGCTGCTGACATTTTACCTCGGGGATGAAACAAGGCTGGCAGGTTGTAACAGTTTACATTCCACAGTGGCATACTCATTTTCCTTTATCTTATTTTTTTGGAGAAAATATCTTGCTATGTTACATGCTGACCCTGAACTCCCTGTGTAGCCAGGCAAGCCCAGCTCACTTTTCTACAGCAACAATTTTGACATCCTCAAATATCTTCATTTTTATTAAACCTTTCTACTGGTGTGTAAACATGAATACAGGACAATATACAAATCAAATTTATAGTTAGGTAGAGCATACCTGAAATCCCAGA
>PVLD010028434.1:6819-9319 GCA_004027595.1 Dinomys branickii
AAAAAAAAAAAAAAAAAAAAAAAAAAAAAAAAAAAAAAAAAAAAAAAAAAAAAAAAAAAAAAAAAAAAAAAAAAAAAAAAAAAAAAAAAAAAAAAAAAAAAAAAAAAAAAAAAAAAAAAAAAAAAAAAAAAAAAAAAAAAAAGACAAAAAAAAGAAAGAAAAAGAAAAACAGAACTAGCTCAGGTAAACAACCTAACGTTGAACCTCAAACTTTTACAAAAAGAAGAACAAATCAAACCCAAAACTTCTAGGAGGGTGGCAATTATAAAGATAAGAGCAGAAATTCAAGCAACAGAGAGTAAGAAAACAATACAGAGAATCAAAAAGTTGGTTCTTTTAAAAAAATAAAATTGATAGACTATTATCCAACTTCATCAAAAAGAGGAAAGAAAAAACAAATTCAGGTGGTTAGGAATGAAAAGGGGAAAATCACAATGGATCCCACAGAAATCCAGGAGATGATCAATATATACTATGAGAACCTGTATTTTGATTAGAAGGAAAACACAGAATAGGTGGATAGATTCCCAGACACAATCAAATCGCCCAAACTAAATCAAGAAGATACAAAATTTCTAAATAACCCAATATGAGCCAATAAAATTGAAAATTTTTAAAAAATGTACCAACAAAGAAAAGCCAAGCCCTGATGGATTCACTGTTGAATTCTACAAAAAAATTAGAGAAGAGCTAATTCTACTAATGCTGAAACTCTAAAGAAATTGAAAGCTAAGCAGTACTTCCAAAATCATTCCTGGAAGCAAGTATTACCCTGATTCCAAAACCAGAGAAGAATGCAACCCAAAAAGAAAATTACAGGCAATCTCCCTAATGAACATAAACGCAAAAATCCTTAATAAGATAACGGCAAACAGAATACAGCAAGTAACCAAGAAGATTATACATCATGACCAAGTGGGATTCATCCCAGAAACGTAGGGATGGTTTAACATATGCAAACCAATAAATGTAATACACTACATTAACAGAACCAAAGACAAAAATCACATGATCATCTCAAAACATGCAAAAAATCATTTGACAAAGCCCAACATCCATTCATCATAAAAAATCTACAGGAACTTGGAAAAGACAGTCTTTACCTCAATCTTATAAAAGCCATCTATGAGAAACTATGAGCTAACATCATATTAAACGATCAGAAATGAAAGCTTTCACTCTAAATCAAGAACAAGACAAAGATGCCAATTATCACCACTCCTATTCAATATAGTTCTGGAAACATCAGCCTGAGCAACTGCAAATAAAAAGCAATTGCAAATAAAAGTAATAAACGTGGGAAAGGAAGAAGTTAAATTATCGTTATTTGCACATGACATGATACTCTACATAGAGTGGCAGAAAAACTCCACCAAAAAACTTGTAGATTTAGTATCCAAATTCACTAGTATAGTAGGATGCAAAGTCAACCCTTGAACATCAGTGGCATTCTTGAAAAAAAGTAACAAACTCATAGAAAGAGAAATTAGGGAAAGCACACCCTTCACAATAGCATCTAAGAAATGAAATACTTAGGATTCAATCTAACAAAGGATTAAAAGGTCTGTATGGTGAGAACTACAGTACCCTGAAAAAGGAGATCAAAGTGGATGTCAGAAGATGGAAAGCTACCCCTGGCTCTTGGGTAGGAAGAACACAGTGAAAATGGGCACACTCCCAAAGTGCTGTACATATTTACTGCAACCCCAGTCAAAATACCATTAGAATGCCTTGCAGATCTAGAGTTAACATTCTTAAAATTTATCTGGAACCAGGAAAGACCTACAATAACAAAAATAATCCTTGGCAACAAAGACAAGGCAGCAGGCATCACAATCCCAGGCCTGAAAGCATGCGACAAAGCTAGTGTGATAAAATTAGCATGACAGTGGCAAAAAACAGGCCTGAGGATCAGTGCAAGAGAACAGAGGATCAGATACAAGCACAAACACACGTATCCTTGACAAAGGAGCCAGACATGTTCACCGGAAGAAAGAAAGCCTTTTCAATCAACGGCGCTGGAAAAACCGGCTCTCCACATGCTGAAGACCAAACCAGACCCATGTCTACTACCATGCACTAAATTAACTAAAGTCAAAATGGATCAAAGATCTAAATATTAAAATAGAAACGCTAAATTTATGAAAAGAGAAAATAGAGAAAATCTTAATGACATAGGTGTAGGCAGAGAATCCATGAACAAAACCCAGACTGCAAGGGAAATGGTACAAAGAATCAACAAACAGGATCTCACCTTATTTAAAAGCTTTTGCACAACAAAAGAAATCAGCAGCAGAGTGAAAGTACAACCCATAGAACAGGAAAATATGTTAGCCAGTTGTTCCTCAGACAAGGGCTTCTCTCTAGAACATATAAAAATTTGAAGAAAATCAGACCTCTCAAATTCAAAGACCCAATCCAAAAATGGGCATCTGAGATGAATACACACTTCTCAGATGAAGAAATACAAATAGCAAATAAATACATAAAAAAATGTTCA
>PVLD010028434.1:14319-19510 GCA_004027595.1 Dinomys branickii
TCCCCAACTGAAGATAACTAAGAAGGCCCAGACAGCTGTAGCATGTGATATAGTCATTTACACAAACAATTTAATTTTCTTTGAGATGTTTCCTTATTTGTTAATCCATTGAGTTAATTAATTAATTCATTAATATAGTTATTTTAGCAGGGCAAAGTTTATTTGGAAAAGTAAAAGTGAAGAGTGAGGGAGAAGCACTCCAGAGTGAGCTTGGACTGAGTAACAGGAAAAAGCAAGAAAAATTACATCGTGGACAAGGCAGGGTGGGCGAGCATGAGGAGAGCCAAGCTCTCCTTGGCACCTTAATTCACTGAATTTAGCAGGGAAATTTCTTCTGGAAAATGGTTACTCTGTAATTTTATGGCCTTAGCAAAGTCCTATTGTCAGGGAGAAAGCATAAAAAAAAAATTAATGGGAAGCTTCACCTTGCGCAGAAGAAAGATTTTAATGGAACTCTAAAAACAGAACATGTCATAGAATCCATATTACCGAAGGTTTCCCATGTGCACTTGATTATTTTGGTGTCATTTGAAAAACGGTTTCTAGTAGTTGTATTTCTTCAAGTATTAAAACAATCTATAATAACATTGTTTCAAAGGCCCCGACAAATTCTGTAAAGGAAATTCACCTTGACTGTAAAGGCAAATCAAGTATTGTCAATAATTCATTAAGGAATAGGCTTTTAGAAATAACTCCAAGAGCAGTTTTTGTTTTGTTTTGTTTTTGTTTTTTTTTTTCGTACCTGGAACCAAACTCATGACCGCAGACTTGCCAGGCAAGTGCTTCTGCCGCTGAGCTATATCCCCAGCCTCAGGAATAGACTTTTGTATAAACATAAAGCAACACTTTCCAAACAAATTGTATCAGATACAAGTTACACTTAGAATATATATAAGAACTACAAAATTCCCTACAGCAAATTTTTTATTTTGTATATTGAATCTTCTTTTTACACATGGATATACCTCAAAGAATACAACAGAATACAGAAAAGGCCTACTCACCAGTTAAGGCCATGCTAATGATTACAATTCCCTCCAAAATTTCTATTCGATGGGAAAGTGTTTTGGAACCAAGGTGGCAAGTCCTCTTTTGCTTTTTGCAGACATACTTCAGAATACTCTTTATACTCCACCAAAAACCCATGATTAAAAAGAAGCTTCCAGGAAGGGCATGTCCTCTGAAACTTCCCATGATCTACAAAGATAAGAATATACAGAAAGCAGACATTTCATATTTTAAATTGCTCAAAATATCTCTTATCTACATAGAGTTAATAGCCTTTTGATTATTATGGGCACATTGTAGAATCTACTACATATCAACATCAATGAAAAGAAAATAAAAATTCACATTTGTTCAATATTTTCCATATAGTAAGCATGATGGCAAGTGTTTTACATGGTATCTGTAACCTTATTTATGTAACATACCCATGCACGACACAATATTAGTCTGACTTCAATTGAGATATTGGCTTAGAAAATTTTATGACTTCCCCAGATCTCACAAATATTAGGCAAAACTTTAGTGTTTTTAACACAGAGCTCAAAAGGATTTCTTTAAGAAAAAGTATGTACCTTAGCATACAGTTGATCTTTAATCATATTTAAAACTAACATAAAAGTTTGCTCCCTATATTTAAAACTTGAAGTAATGTGAAACTGCTTACAAACCAATGTTTTAACTAGATAATCTCAAAGCACCAAACAGCAAATTGCGGAAGAGACCATGAGAGTTCACCAAATGTTTGTGCTCCTTCCCACACCTTCCCAGCATCTCCTCTTGTTGGACTGGAGCTATGTTTGTAAGTTCAAGCTAAAGCATTGAGTCACTTCTAGCCCGAGTCTGTTGGGGTTCTCTGATTCTCTTTCCTCTCTGTTCCCCTATCTTGGCACCCTTGGTGTAGTACTATCTCCAGCACAAAGGATAATTAGGCAGCCTGCTTCAGAATTTGCATGGAACAGTATCTCATTGTGCTAACCTATTGAAACTTAGAGGTTTATTTTTCAAACAACTCAGTCCTTAGGCAGATGCACGCCAACCAAATTATATTGCAAACTTTGCTTACACTACGTCACATGATGGGGTCACCTCTGACTAATAAAACAGAAATACCCTCCATTTTGGGTCAATGATACAGAAAATCACTCTTGAATTATGGGAGTTTTTAATGATACAAGTAGCTCTTAGTTCAAACATATCAATACTTGCTCTTTGAACACACAAGTAAAATGCACTGCTTATACTGAGGATCCCTCCTGAAGGTATAGTTCCCACCCATTTCCACGCTCTGCTAACAAAAGCCGCTGTCTCACAGAGATGAGGAATAGCATATCTGCCCCCCGCTGGAAAGCAGTAAGTGAGCAACAGGGAAAGATTTTAATGAAGGACATGAGGTGATCAGAGTGGAGAAAGTAATGAGCATTTTCACACTTTACCTATACAATATGCATGTTTGGCCTTTCAGTCTGAGACAGTGTGATGGCTCAAATCTTTACATGCTTAAGAGACTCAAATGAAACAGAATCATAGAAGGCTCAGTATTTTTGCCTAGCTCAGAGACCCAACAAGGCTACTTACTCCTGGCAAGAAAAAGGGCATTAATTTCCCTTCATTCTTCATTGTGGATAGAAAATATTGCCAAACCCTCAAACATCCCTTCATTCCTATCTTTTAGAAATCATTATCCATCAATCTATCATTCCCTGCTCTACTATTGCCTGCAGATGAAAACTACCCTTTGTAAAATCCAAGTACACTAAGAGAATTTGCTGGGCTTTAAACACAAACAGCATTCCTTTTGCACCCATAAAGTGGAATATACTTGCCAGCCAGCCAGCAGAGCCCCTGAGGAAACAACAGGTAGGAAACCACAAGATTATTCCTCAGGAATGTCTTATGTAGTTCTACCCGCAAGATTAAACCACTTACCTCCAGGTATGTGCCCATCATACTCTTCCCCAATCCAAGCAAACCTATCATTCCGAATGACACCAACATCATCTTCTCAGATGAAGACAAGGAAACCTTCTAATGTTCCCACTGCCCCCTGTTGCTGAAATAAGAAGTCTTCTGGGCCAGGCACACACACACACACACACACACACACACACACACACACACACAGAATATTTCTAAACTCCAGTACTTAGAAATATTGTTAGGTAAAGCCCAAGATCTAAAACAAGTGTTAGATGTTGATTTCCCAGTGTTGTAGCCACATAAACTACAGACCAGGTCTATGAAAGAGAGAACTGAAAATAGCCCAGAGCAAGACATTCAACAGTCTCCTTGGTAGACTCTCAAACAGCTAATTTCAGTGTGAAATGAAAGCAGCACTATAATGAGAAGTTCAAACCAGATTTTATCTTGAGCCATCAACACACCCAACAGTACTGCATTTCGAGTCTTAACTAGTGGCTCATGGTTCAATACAGATTTTTAAATTCTGACACAGTAAATAAAGTTGTACTGTTTCTTTAGTATTTCACCATTTGCCTCATTAACAGCCAAGCATATGTAGCTTTAAAATTTTTTGATTCTCCATCATTTCATACCAACACTTTTCCAAATTTCAGTTGTTTTAAAAGAATTTTCTTAAATTACCCTTACCTTTGAAGTTCCTCAATGTCAAATCCAACCCAGGTCCCTTCTCTTCAGAATTTATATTGGTTTTAGGAAAGTAGATTCTAGCTGATCCTAAATCTAAATTTGCTTCCTCCTCTTCCTGTAAGACTAAACTAATGTGCTCATCTTTTGAACATTAAGTCAAGTAGGTAAACTTTCAGACAATATCACAACATATTTAAATACAAAGAACACACCCTCTTAAACATCTGCCTCCTCATCTGGCTGTTGTGCCATGGCTTAGTTTAAGTAATAATCACTGTGCTATCCCACACACCAAGGGACTAGCCCCAGTCATGTGCCACCTGCTCTGAGAAGCAAAGGCAATGGCGCACATTACCTTTTTTATGCCAGTCAAGAAGGGCGGCAATAATATGTCTGCTATCAGGTCTGAGACAATAAGCCAGTTCCTGTCATACAGGGAGATTGCCACAGGACCCAGAGTTGAGCCATAGTCATAAGTGAAGTTACAGTAGAAGGTCACAGAACAGACGTGCTGACCTCGTTTGGAACCATAACCTAATCTTTGTCTGCACTGTGTGGTACAGACTTAGGTACCTGAGCGACCTGCTGGAGAACAGACACTCCCTCTGCCTAAGCAGATGTAATGAACGGGGAGCCACAGAAGCAGAGATACTGAAGTACAGCCCTGAAGAGCAAGCTGATTGCAAGTTCTCTGAGAACTCTTAGCAGGACCCGCACATGTGGATGGGAATACGGTTCTGTCTGAGAAAGGTGTGCGGTGGAGCTCACTGTGAAACAGCGCCGAGGCTGAGGAGCCCATGGTGACCAGGACACAGGGGGAACGCAGACTCACGGTGGAGAGCCCCCCAGATAGAACTAAGAACGCTGAAACAGAGGGCTTCTCAGTCACGCAGAGTCCAGTCCCTCCCACCATTCCACTGGGAAGAGGAGTGTGTCCTCCCAGATTACACTACCAAGATGCAGCATAGTTTTATTTGAATAAAAACACGTTTTGATCTGCATTTCTCTGATGATTAGAAATGCTGTGCATTTTCTCGTATATCTGTGAGCAAACCATATTTTTCTTTTTGAAAAATATATACAGATATTTTGCCTATTTGTTTAACCAGATTGGTTTTGTTTTTTTTTGTTTTTTTTTTTTTATTTTAGAAACATAAAAGTACAAAAACATATTGACAAACAGACACCCATTATCATAGAAAATAGTACAATCACAACTAATCTATAGACAAGGTGATATGGTCTCAACAGTAGTTGTTGCTTTACCCATTGATATCTTCAAATTGTAGATGTATGGACCCATATACAGACATGCAAATTTAGTCAGATAGTTTATCCTCTCAGCAACAGAAAAAAAAGAAAAAAAAAAACAAAAACAAACAAAAAAAAAACCACAAGAACCAAAAATCCAAGGACAAGAAAGAAAACAGGCATACATCAACAACAGCAACAACATCCACAACAACAACAACAGAAGAAAAAACACCGCTTGTTGCTGCTTTACATATTGTTATCTTCGAAGTGTGTGTTCAGGCTAACACATACAGATATACACTATTAATCTAATTTCCTGTCT
>PVLD010028435.1:0-19409 GCA_004027595.1 Dinomys branickii
AAGTATGGACAGCAGAAGTGAACAATGGGAGGAGAGAATTATAGAACTAGAAGACATCAATGCCTTCAAAAACTAACTGCTCAAAAGATACCTTAAAAATGACAAGAGAAAATGAAAACTTGATCCAACAACTGCCAGATGATGCAAGAGTAATTGGAATAAGTATCAGAAGACTAATACAAATGGCATTAAAAAACCCTGTTCACAGAAATAATGGCCAGAAACTTCCCAACTATAGGGAAAGAAAAAACATTCATGTAAGTGGAACATACAGGACACCAAATAGCCATGACTAAAAGAACCACTCCATGTCACATTATACACGAGATACCAGAAGTCCCGCACAAGGGCAAAATCTTAAAAGCTGTTTTAAAAAGGCAACAAATCACATATAAAGGTAAACTCATTAGAATCAGAGACTTCTTTACACAAACCTTAAAGGTTAGGAGGGCTTTGAATGAAATGTTTCAAGCCCTAAAAGACAAGAGCTCCCAACCCTGACTTATGTATCCTACAAAACTTTCCTTTAAAATTGGTGTAGAAATGAAGTATTTCAACAACAGAGTACCTCATGAAATTCCTAACCTCCAAACCAGCATTATAAAAAATTCTCCAGGATGTCCTAGAAAGAGACAAGACCACAGTATCATTAATTCAAAGAGAATGAATATACTTGGCAGGATGAGCAGCTAAGGGGAAATATGAGAAAATAAGCAACAGAAAAATGATGCAATGACGCAAATAAGTTAATGCCTTATAGTAGCAGCTCTTCATGTGAATGGTTTCAATTCCCCAATAAAAGACAGATTGATGGAATGGATCAAGAAAGAAAACTCAATAATATGCAACATACAAGAAATACACTCTACTGGAAAAGAAACTCAGATTAAAAATCAAAAGATATGCAGGGTTTCAAGAAAAAATGATATGCATTAACAGTGGTTGTTACATTACATATCGTTATCTTCAACTACATTGCTCAGACTACCAGATGTAAGAATAGAAGATTATTCAAACCATTAAACAGAATAAGAAAATAATTATTAGATAAAACATTAGATATAATAGTTTGACTAGACAAGATGGTAGGAATTCACTATGGTAGTTCCATTGCATATTTTTGCCTTCAAATCAGTTGCTCAGATTACCAGATATAAGCATGCAAAATTGGTCAGAACATAAAAATTTTAAGCATTAACTGTTCCTCTCAATATACCATCAGACATCAGCAGTACAGTTATCCTAGCTATTGGTCTATATATATATGTATATATAATTTTGCCTTCTTTCTTTTTCTTCTTTCCCTCATCCCCTTATTCCTTCCTGAGATCAATTTCTTTCCCTTTCCTATCATCTATTGTACATTTTGAGTTTCACTTATTCTTTCAGGTTCCTACACCAGGGAGATAATATGATGTTTACGCATGTGAGTTTGATTTATTGCACTTATGAATTTGGTCTCTAGTTGCATCCATTTACAAAAGCTTTGAGTTTATCTTTTTTCTAGCTGAGTAATACTCCATTGTATAAAAACACCACATCTTTTTTATCCATTGCTCAGTGGATGGGCATTTGAGTTGTTTCAAATATTTAGCTAAAGCAAATTGTACTGCTCTAAACTTGGGTGCATGTATATTGCTGTGGTATGATGTTTTTAATTCTTCTGGGAAAATACTCAGAAGGGGGATGGCTGGGTTAAGTGGAACTTTCAATTCTAGTTTTGTGAGTAATCTCCAATCTGATTTCCACAGTGGTTTCACCAACCTACCCCGCCACCAGCAGTGGAGTAAGGTTGCTTTCTCCCCACATCCTCTCCAGCATTTGTTATTGGTTGATTTCTTGATGATAGCCATTCTTTCTGGGGTGAGATGGAATCTCAGTGTTGTTTTAATTTCCATTTGTCAAAAGACTAAGTTTTGTATGTATTTATTTGCCATTAGTATTTCTTCATTTGAGAAATACTAATGTATTCATCTCAGGTGCCCATTTTTGAATTGAGTTTTGAACTTTAGGGGCTTGATTTTTTTAAATTCTTAATATGTCCTACGTAGAAGTCCTTTTGCTGAGGGGCAGTTGGCTCAAATTTTTTCCCAATTCATGGATCTTCTTTTTACTCTATTGGTGGTTTCTTTTGATGTGCAAAAACTTTTTAGTGAGGTGAGATCCCAGTTGTTGATTCTTTGAAGTATTACCGATGCAATTTGATTTTTGTTCATGAACTCTCTGCCCACCCCTATGCCTTCAAGATTGTTACCTACTTTCTCTTCCAATAAATTTAGTGTTTCTGTTTTAGTATTTAGATATTCAATTCGTTTTTACTTTTGTGGATGGTAAAAGACATGGGTCTAGTTTTAGTCTTCAGCATGTGGAAAGCCAGTTTTTCCAGCATTATTTATTAAAGAGGCTAGCTATCCAGTGAACATGTTTGGCCCCTTTGTCAAAGATAAGGTGACTGAGTGTGTTTGTAGTTGTGTCTGTTCTTCTAATCTGTTCTATTGATCTTCAGGTCTGTTTTTGTGCCAGTACGGTGCTGATTTTATCACGGTAGCTTTGTCATATAATTTCAAGTCCAGAATTGTAATACCTCCGGCTTTTCCTGTGTTGTGCAGGATTGCTTTTGCTATTCTAGGCCTCTTCTGGTTCTAGATGAATTTTAGGATTGTTTTCTCTAGGTCTGTGAGGTATACTAATGGTATTTTAATTGGGATTGCATTGAATCTGTACAACAATTTTGGGAGTATAGCCATTTTCACAATGTTAGTTTTTCCTATCCATGAACAAGGAATATCTTTCCATTTTCTGATATCCTCTTCAATCTCTCTTTTCAGAGTACTTTAATTTTCACTATATAAATCTTTTACTTCTTTTGTTAGATTGATTCCTAAGTATTTCATCTTTTTTAGGTGCTATTATGAAAGGTGTGGTTTCTCTAATTTCTCTCAGTCTGTTTGTTGCTTGTGCACTGGAGTGCTATTGATTTTTAAGTGTTAACTTTTCATCCAGCTTTGCTATTGAATTTAGTTATTAAATTCATAAACCTTTTGGTGGAGTTTTGGGAATCTTCTATGTAGAGTATCATGTCATCTGCAAATAATGATAATTTCACTTTTCCTTTCCTATCCTTATTCCTTTTATTTCTCTCTCTTGTCTAATTGCTCTCTTTAATATTTCCAGAACTATATTGAATAGGAGTGGTGTCAGTGGACATCCTTGTCTTGTTCCTGATTTTAAAGTGAAAGCTTTCAATTTCTGACCATTTAGTATGATGTTAGCCATAGTTGGCTTTGATCAGCTTGAGGTAAAGGCCCTCTATTCCTATTTTCTGTAGGATTTTTATCATGAATGAGTGTTGGACTTTATTGAAGGCTGTTTCTGCATCAATGGAGATGATCGTGTGATTTTTGTCTTTAGCTGTTGTTATGGTTGATACGTTGTGTCAACCTGGGTCTGAAGGTTTAACTGAGTGATTCAGCAGGAAGCTGGGGTGCTTACTTTGTAAACAACCTGAGCCTGTGGAAGAGGAGGGCATGGAGATTGTGTGAGAGATTCACGAACCCTGGGTGGGGGTAGGCTGTTTACAGTGTAGGGGAGAAAAGGAGGCTGCTTGCAGCCATTCTTCCCTTTTGTTCTGGTTGTTTTTGCTGTGCTCTGCTGAAGCAGCCAAGTATGGACTGAAACCTCTACAAACTGTAAGCTAAATAAACCTTTCCTTTCTTCATTTTGGGTGTGGGGTATTTTGTCTCAGCAACAAGAGTAAAGCAACAAAGACAGCTGTATTGACATGTTCTATTACATTAATTGATTTGCATATATTGAACCAGCCCTGCATTCCTGAGATGAATCCCTCTTGGTCATGGTGTATAATCTTCTCGGTGATTTGTTGTATTCTGTTTGCTAGTATTTTGTGTGTGTGTGTGTGTGTGTGTGTGTGTGTGTGTGTATTATGTATTCATAGTTCAGATGGAGTTCAGCTACTCAACACACATAGACTATTACAGAGTCTGGATACTGTACCACTTTCTTGAAGAGAACAGAACTTGGAAAGTTAGGTGTCTTCTTAAGGTTTTTGATCACCAAAAACCTTACTACTCTGCTAGTATTTTATTAAGAATTTTTGCATCTATATTCATTAGGGAGATTGGCCTGTAGTTCTCTTTTTTGGTTGGGTCTTTCTCTAGTTTTGGTAGCAGGATAATAGCTGCCTCCAGGAATGAGTTGGGCAGAATTCGTTCCCTTTCAGTTTTGTTACAGAGTTCGAGGAATATTGGTATTAAATCTCTAAATTTCTTGTAGAATTAGGCTATGAATCCATCAGGACCTGAGCTTTTCTTCATTGGCAAGTTTTTTATTACATTTTCAATTTCACTGACTGATACTCAGTTTTTCAGGATTTTTATATCTTCTTCATTCAGCTTTGATAATTCATATGTATCTAGAAATCTGTCCATTTACTTTGTGTTTTCCATCCCATGAGAGTAAAGATTTTCAAAGTAGGTAGTGATGATCTGAATTTCTTCAGGATCTGTAGTGATTTCACTACTTATTGCATGTGTTTCAGTTTTTTCTTTCCTTTTCTTGATAAGGTTGGCTAGGGGTTTATTTATTTGATTTATTCTTTGATAGAACCAATTCTTCAATTCATCAATTCCTTGTTTTTTTTTAGTCTGCATTTTGTTAATTTCTGCCCTAAATTTATAATTTCCTGTCTTCTCTGGGCTTTAGGTTTGACTTGTTCTTGTTTTTCTATGAGCTTGAGGTGCAACCTAAGATTGTTTATTTGTGCTCATTCTGTTTTCTTGAGGTGGGAATTCACTGCTATAAATTTTTCCCTGAGGACTGCTTTCATAGAGTCCCACAGGTTCCTGTAAGTTGTATTTAAGTTTTCGTTTGATTGTAAATAGTGTTTAATTTCTACTTAGATTTCATCTGTGATGAAATTGCTTATTCAGGAGGATTTTATTTAATTTCTGTTTATGGAGTTTCTGTGATTTTTTTTGTCATTAATTTCGAATTTCATCGCAGTATGTTCTGATACTATGCATGGGATAATTTCAGTTTCTTTGCATTTACTTAAACATGTTCTTTGTGCTAGCATATGGTCTATTTCAGAGATCCTCCCCTGTGCAGCTGAGAAGAATATGTATTCTGATGCTCTTGCATGGAACACTCTGTAAAGGTCTACTAAGTCTATGTGTTCACAAGTTTGATTAATTTCTGTTATTTCTTTGCTATTTTTTTGGTCTAGTTGATCTATCTCTTTGTGACAATGGTATGTTAAAGTCCCCTGTTGTTATTGTGTTGCTGCTTATTTTATTTTTCATGTGTGTAAAAATTTGTCTTATATAGTTGGGTGCTCCTGTATTTGGTGCATAGATGTTTATGATCATTATCTCTTTCTCTTGATGTTTTCCCCTCACAAGTATGTAGTGACCTTCTTCATCTCTTTTGAATGTTCTTGGTTTGAAGTTCATGTTATCTGCAAACAGAATAGCTGCACCCATTTTTTTCTGGGTTCCTGTCGCATAGATTATTATTTTCCATCCTTTAATTTCCAGCCTATGAATTTCCTTTTGAATTAAATGTGTTTCTTGTATATAGCATATAGTTGGATTTTGTTTATTGATCTACTCTGCTAGTCTGATTCTTTTGGTTGGTGCATTGAAAACATTTACATTGATGGTTATAACTTACATGCATTGGCTTATCTTTGTCATGTTATTTTTCTGCTGTTGGACCCTCCTTTTCTCCTCAGTTTAGCTGCTTGCTCTGCTTGGTGGTTCCTTTCTGTTGTTGTTCATGAAGTTGTAGTCTGTTTTATCTCTTTCTAGAATATCGTTTAGTACTCTTTGTAGGATTGGTTTGGTGCTCATGAATTTCTTCAATTGTTCTTTATCGTGAAAATATTTTATTTCTCCATTAAATTTGAAGGATAGTTTTACGGGTTCATCAGTCTGGCTTGGAAGTTGTTTTCTTTCAGTACCTGAAATACTTCACTCCAAGCTCTTCTTAACTTGATGGCTTGTGTTGAGAAATGTGCCATGCTTCTGATGGGCTTTCCTTTATAGGTGATCTATTTTTTTTTCTCTAACAGCTTTTGATATTCTTATCTTCTGTTGAGTTTCTGGGATCTTGATCACTATATGTCTGGATATAGATTTATTTTGTTTATGATTAACTGGAGTTCTATATGCTTCACTTATCTGTATGTCTAATTCTTTTCCCATGCATAGGAAATTTTCTGCTATTATTTCTGCAAATAGTCTTTTTATGTCATTTGTTTTGACACCTGCTGTTTCCTTCACACCTATTTGTCTGATATTGCTTTTCTTTGCTTCTTTGCACCTATTGAACTGTTGTTTCCTGGTTCCTTGTTGTTTTTAAGAGATCCTTCCTTTCATGATCATCAGCGGCAATGCTGTCTTCAAGGTCTTAAAGTCTATCTTCAGCTTCATTCAGGCAGTTTTGCAGCTTTTGATGGAATTTTTAATTTCCTGGATATCTGTTTGAAACTGTTTCTAGTATTTTAGTATTCTAGTTCTTTTCTATATTGTTCACGCAAGGTTTCCATGAGTTGTGAGTACTCTTCTATTTTTTATCACTGTCATCTTTGGATATGCTGAACATCTCTTTCGTTATTGTCATTTCTTTTTTTACCTGAGACTTTATTTCTGATCTGCTCTCCTCTATGGCCTGATAGAGTTGTTTCTTTACTTTTGTTGCTATCATTTCAGAAATTTCAGGTGTATGACTTCCAGGCTCTTCTCTGTTGATGTCTCGTGGACTTGTTCTGGGTGGTGTGGAGGTCTGAGATTGCAGTTTGCTCTTGCGTTTTGTCATTTTCTAAGATCTGTAGGTTCCGTGGAGCACAGTCTCGCTCTCCTGATTGTGTGTGAGTGGCCGAGTGAGTGTCTGAAGATCCCCAGTGCTTAGTGCAGCTCCTGTGCTGTTAAGTGGTAGCAAGGTGGAGTCCCAGATGCTCCTGAAACTTTCTTGCATTAAGCTGGCTCCCAGGCATGTGGGGCAGGAGTGGAGGAGGCTCACTGTTAGTTTCTGAAGCTTTCTAGGATTCAGCCCAGCTTCCAGAAGACTAGGGGAAATGCAGGTCATGGTTACCGAGGCTTCAGATATTGTTCAGGAATGAGCCTGCTTCCCACACCAGCAGGGAATGGGTGAAGGTAGAATCTTCAAGGCCACTAACTCTGTCCATGTTCAGCTGCACTCCCAGGGGGTGTGGGTTGTTCTGGAAGTGACCACTGAGGCCCCAGAAGTTGTCCAGGGCTCCATGTGCCTCACACACTAGTGGGGGAGCCACGAGAGCAGCTCACTGGGGTTCCTAATGATGTCTGGGGTATAGCCCAGCACCCGCAAACATGCTAGGGGTGTGCAAAGTGGCCACTGAGGCCCCAGAGAGTGCCTGGGGCTCTGCCTGCCTCACATGCTGGGTAAGGAGGCACGGCATGGTTCCCCAGTATTCCTGGAGATGTCCAGGGTGTAGCCCAGCACTAATAATGTACCTTAAGGTCTTAGCAAAGCAAGAACAGCTCAAACCCAAAGCTAATATGAGGGAAAAATTTTAAAAGATCATGGCAGAAATTAATGAAATTGAGACAAATTCATACAAAAAATCAATGAGTAGAAGAGCTAGTTTTTGAAGGCTAAATAAAATGGAGAAACTCTTAGCTAATCTTAGCAAAATAAGGAAAGAAAAGACACAAATGCACGCAATTAAAAATTAAAATGGTGAAATCACAGTGGATTCTGCTGAAATCTAGATTATTGATAACATTTTGAGAATCTGTACTCCAATAAAATGGAAAATTCAGGGGAAATGGATAAATTCCTAGATACATATGTACTACCAAAGCTAAACGAAAAGATAGAAAAGTCCTGAATTAGTCAGTATCAGTAAGTGAAATTAAAGAAATAATTAAAGAACTACCAAATAAGAAAAGCCCACCTCCATATAGATTCACTGCTGAATTTTACAAGACGATTAGAGAAGATCTAACACCATTATTCCTCACATTCTTCCTTGAAATTGAAAGGGAAGCAGTACTTCCAAAGTCATTCTGGAATCTAAGCATTACCCAGATTTGAAAGTCAGAAAAGGACTCAAACAAAAAAGAGAACTGCATGCCAATCTCTTTAATGAACATAGGTGCAGAAATTCTGAGATACCGGCAAATATTTGCTTTTTTATTTTATTTTAAAAATAAAAGAATGAAAACATATTAGCAAACAGACACCCATTTACAAAATAGAACAAGAACAATACCAGCAATTCTGAATTATAGACAAGGTGATAGGAAATTATCATTGCTGTTGTATTACATATTGATATCTTCAAAGTGGTTACTCAGGAATAAATATAGACATGCAGATTTGATCAAATAATTAATCATTAATTGTTCCTTTCAATCTTTCAATAAAGCAGTAGAAGTCAGTAGTACAACTATGCTACCTCTCCTGTATATACATATATACATAATTTTCCCCTTCTTTCTTTTCTCTTTTCCATCATCGCAGTTGCTCTTTGCTTTTGAGCAGTTTCTTTTCATTTTACAAGATCTGTCATACCTTCTAATTTTTATTTACTCTTTAAGGTTCTTACACTAGTGAGACAATATATTGCTTAAACATGCAGGTCTGATTTATTTCACTTATGAGTATGGTCTCTAGTTGTGACTATTTACCTATAAAAGCCTCGAGTTTATCTTCCTTTATAGCTGGATACTGGCAAGTAGAATGAAGTAAATCACTTAAAAGATCATACATCATGACCAAGAGGATTTACTTCAAGGATGCCAGGATGGAGTAATTTATACAAATTAGTAAATGTAATACATCATCTTATAAATAAGAACAAGGATAAACATCACATAATCTTCTCAATACACATAGAAAAAGCAGTTAACAAAATTCAATATCCATTCATGTGAAAACAAAAACCCTGACTAAAATAGGAATACAAGGTCTTTATCTAAATCTGGTAGAAGCCATCTATGAAAAATGAACTGCTAACATCATACTAAGTGAAGAGAAACTGAAAGCTTTACCTGTGAAATCAGGAACAAGACAAAGATATTCACTACCTCCACTTGTTTGATATAGTTTTGAAACATTAACTAAAGGAATTAAGCAAGAGAAAAGATAAAAGAGATATGGATAAGGAAAGAAGTTAAATTATCTTTATTTGCTGATGACATGATCCTCTACATAGAAGACCATAAAAATCCCTCCAAAAGACTCCTAGAAGTAATATCCAAATTTGACAGTGTAGCAGTGTCACAGAGTGAAATGTGGCTCTGCAGAGAATAAAGATTACTTGGAGACAAGATTTAGTTCATTCATTGTGAGCTCAAGAGGGGCTGCCTGTTGGGCATAAGAGAGCCTCAGGGAAACAGCAACTAACTGAACCTTTGTAACTCAAGCATATGAGAATAAAAACATAGAAGGAAAGCAGTTGCAACATATTGTCGAGGAGTTTTGGTCAGGGGAACAGGTTCCAGAAAAGGATGGCCTGCTATATAATCTGTGTTAACCTAGTTTAAACAAACTTATTGGGCAGGACACTTATCAGAGCACAGGAATTATGCAATGACCAGAGAGAACATCTTTTGAGAATAACATATTACTGATTCTGCTGACTATTGTCCTGCAGATCTGTTGTAATCTTTAACCATGAATTCCAGAAGCCTAGAAACTGTTGTTCCCCAAAATCCCTTCCATTCATATCAAGCATCCCTCTGGTTAGAGTTTCCCACAGTTCCCCTTTTTTTGTTTTATAGTTTGGGCAAAGGGAGGAGAGTTCAGATGGGGAGTATTGGGCTCCCTGTAAAAAGGTCATCATGATTTCTGCATGAGGGGTCTATTGAAATAGCATACAGAGAGTTCTGAAGACTGCAAGAAAGAACAAAGAAAAGATTAATAGCTATGAGAACCCAAATGCAAAGGTTGAGACTAGAGAATCACTGTTTAGCATTGAGCCAGTAGAGAGTATTGTCAAGATGATTCAAAGTAATGTTGTGAATCTTCATTTGAAGTTTATAAAGTTGAACAGAAAGCCAGTCTTGGAGATTCATAATATCTCCATCCAGATTTGTATGAAAGGCAAATTGAAGAAAGGTGTTGAACCTCTTTTCAAGATTTAGAATGATTAAAAGGAATAGGAATAACCCACATTGAGTGATACCTAATGTCACAGCTAAGCTGACTGCATGTCCATAGGGCCTGCTGATGTTTGCTGAGCCAAATGAAAGTTGCTTCAAGTGTGTCAAGACTTTATAGAATTTTTCATCAATATTTGTTTGAGTCAGTAATTCTGAGGTGACACTTTGGAAATAACCATACATAGTCTGAGCAGTTTGTCTAGAATGAGTCATAGTGACCATTGCAGTTGCTGCTGTGGCAGCCTATGTCATAACTGCAATAATAGGTGAAATTAGAATGCCCAGGAGATGTTTTTGTATACTATTTTGAAGTGCTTAGGTAATATGTTCAAGAACAGAATTTCCCATCCACTGTTGAATGAGATTGGTGTGGAACCATGCTTCAGTTCATCTGAGTATCATTATATGTGTGTTGTTTAGTTAAGGAACATTTGTGACAAGAAGCTAACCAGGTGGTGTTAGTGGAGAAGGAGATACTGAGTTCTTTAGAGGATCTATAATGATGATTAGAGGAACTGTATTGAGTTGTCTTGAGTTCTTCATTAAGGAAGAGTAAAAGTATGGACAAATGTAAATCACATCATGGTCTGAAGTATCATGAGCAATCCATCTAGGCATAGCTCTGTGTTGGTAATTATCAGTTCTAGTAATACGAGGGATGAAGGGAATAGTTAGGTGCCAGAAGAACATTTTTAGGTGAAGGAACAATAGTTTGGGACTGACCTTTGTGAGAATAAAGTGTAAAATGTTTCTCTGTCGTGGTGAAAGCTTCTGAATCACACTTTTGAACATTTAAAATAAATAGTACTTTAGATGCTTGTTCTTGTGGACAGGAGCTTCTCCATACTCCTCCTTTTGTTTTAATGATTGGGTTTGAAGCAGCCCAGTAGCTTGTTTTACTATTGCTTGACTTGCAAGATTATAAGATATACCAAGGAATGTTTATACCAGAATTGAAAGAATGCCCAAAGATAATTGGGAGTACAGATGGGGTATTACCAGTTTTAATTTGTGAAGGCAATGCTATTACAGAGAAATATGAGAGTAAATGACATTTAATGTGCTTTGCAGTTTCACCTGATTTTATGTATCTATATCTATCTATCTATATATATATATATATATAATTTTTTTTCAGAGTAGGTATTTATGAAAATATATTTAAGTTCACCAAAAGGGTTTATGGTGAGTTAGTCTGTTCATCAAATTTCATTACTTTGTACATCATGGAGATTTATACCTATATAAAGACCAAATTGTATCTTTATGACAGTCAGGGCAGGTGTGAATGATTGTTTGGCCCTGTTTATGTGTAATATTAAAAGAAAAAATCTAGCCCGTTAGTGCTTTTGTGAGAAAATTGAAGTGAAGCCAGAGGCTCCTCTATGGAGGCAGAATGCATAACTAAAGTGTCAGCAAGTGTTGTGCTTTTGTTAAGGGGCTAGAGAGATTAGAATGAGGGCATATGTGAGTAACAGAAAAAGGTGCATTGTGCTAATCAGTTTTCAGGTGTCTGAGCATGTGGAACAGAATTTCATCATTACCATTATGGATACGGAAAATTTCAATACCCTATAGGACTTTTACAACATAAGCTGAATCAATGATGATATCAAGGGGTCATTTAGGGAAATGTTATCAATCATGGTTGTCATAGAATTTGAATCTCTGTAGAATGTTAGCAGATAACAAGTATAAAGTTGTATAGAGAAAACGAGATCGAGGGCAGTATAACACCAGCATAACAATCATGACATCATTATATTAAATAATTTATCCAAATCTGCATTATCTGAGAAGAATGTATCTGTCTATAGATGTCTGTTATGTCTCACTGCTTGAGCTGAACAGTGTTTGAACATCTTTAAGTGTTATAAGCCTTGAAAAAGTAGATGTAGTTTTTGGTTGGCTGTATATATATTAGATTGGCATATATATTTCATCACCAGTGGCGGGAACACAAGTAAGAAAAGTCATATTTGAGTTTAAAACTCTACCATTGTAGATAATTTTAGCCAGGCAGTCAGAAATACGATATTTATTTAGTTTTCTATCTTCAAAGATGTCTACATTTGGGAGATATAAATATATTTAATATACCATAAAGCCAGTAATAATGGATGTTACAAACCAGATTGGAACTGCCCAAGAAGGCAGCTTTGTCTTGTGTTCTGTTATTGACCAGTTTAAGTATCTCTGCTAGTCATGTAGAAAAGCTCCTGTTTAATATGAATCTCAAAAGTGATACTTATACCCTTTGTCTGATAGCGTCAATTAAGTTGGAGAGGATACTTGAGACATGAAGAAGAGTGCTTAATGAGAATCAGAGCCTTTGTCCTGTAAGTTTCTTCAAAGAACAAGGTGCTCTTGAAAGTGGTTTGGGCTCAATTAAGCCAACAAGCAGACATACACATTTCTATAACCTGTAGCCTTCACAGACATCCTCGGCATGCTCGAGCCGTTCTATTCTTGCCACTATTTGTTCCTGTTTCTTTCTGATAGGGCAAGAACTTTATCATAGAAGATCTTTTCATACCAAAATACATCTCTTATGATAAGGTTTTTGCTATATGTTCTTCTCTGTCCTTCTTGCTTATTCTTTCTTAAATATCAAATTGCCTGCAACCATGCATGTTCCCAATGTGTTACACTGTAAATTTGGCCGACTGCTGTCAAGCCTCCATTGGCAGCCAATAAATATTCCATAGTGATCTTGGCTGTACTGAAGCAGCAGCAGAAAGACTGACCCCATAACTGGAGTTTAAGAAGTTACAAAGCACAAAACATGTTTTAAGAATACTAATTAAACAAAACCACCAACCTAAATTGAAAGCCAAAGTTAAATTCATCTATTAGCTAATATTTGTAACAATGGGCTCTTATAAATTCAGGAAATGTCATTTGTCTTTGGCAAAGTTCCAGGAAGAATTTCATTTTGTTTTTCTTTCTCTTTATTTTTCTTTTTATTTTTTTACTGGGAATCAGATTCAGGACCTCGTGTTTGCCAGGCAGGCTCTGTGCCACTGACCTATATCCTCAGCCCTTAAAATTTTTCTTGTCTTTGTTTTCTAAGACTTACAATATCTGTTATTTTTGGTTGGTCCCTTTTGTTATTTTTGATTGTTTGACTTCGTGTAATCTCCAGTGGAGATTTTATGTGTTCTCTAAGATACACCTTTAAGAGGCGCAGTATTCATAGCCCTAATTGTTTTGGCTTATGCAAGAGGTTATTTGATCCACCCAAGTGTCTGTTCTACCTCTCCTGCATTGGTTTTTCTGTTCTTCGGAACAACAATCTCAGGTGTTGTGTCATTTCTATGAAGAGATGAAAAGTCTTGAATAAAGCAGGCTACCCAAAGATAGGGGGGAAGACATCTCCCTCTCCATAGAACCCATTACCACATGGGCACAGAATTTCCCAGGGGAAAGAAATTCCAAAAGAAATGAATTTACTTGAGATCCCAATTGGACTCCAGAGGTAGTGAAAGCAAAGTTCTGACTTACACCCTTGCAAGAGTGGTAATGATAAACAGCCAGAATTGAGTAACTGTTTGTTTTTAGCTCATAAGAGTCTGTAATGATTGATGTATTTGAGAAGTTTAGAAGTTTAAGGGACTTAGGAGGGAACCAGGGCCCTCACTTTGTAAACATCCTCTTCCTGTACAAGAGGAGGGTCCAGAGATTGTTCGGGAGCTACACCCACCTGGGGACAGAGAGCCTGCAGACAATCTAAGGGAAGGAAGTTATTTCTGTGAGTAATGTAAATAGAATAGCATTTCAAAATGCAGTCTGCATCACCTAGTTTGCTAACCTTGTTCTTTACTTACCTTCTACTTTTTGCATAGCACTTTTCAGCTTTATTACCTGCCTGATCTCCACTAGTATGTGGTATGTCAGTTTTATGATATTGGGAATATTTATTTTGTTCACCTTTGTACTCTGAGGACTGAGACCAGGATCTTGCTCAGAGTAGGTGTTTGATTACTTATGGATTGAATGCGTACTATGATCAATCATAGTTCATCACTTCAATTCTTGTAATCACTACAGTGTTATAGTATTATGTAAAGATATCATTCATGCTGCTTATTATGTGTCTATATATATTAGCAGACAATGTACTGTGCCATCAGAGAAGAAAATTGTAGAAGCTATACATTAAAAAATATGATATAATTTGGCATGTTTTTGTACTTAATATTTTTAGAGGAAACAATGATGTTCCTGAGATGCCTCAGAAATTATCAGCAAATAGAAGCTGTGAAGTTTTTAAATTAAAAGGGTCTTTGTTGGTATCTCTTTCTCAGATAGGAAAGCTGGCCAGCATGTCTGTCGGTGTGATGTATGCATCTGTAAGTGTACGTGTGACCAAAGAAGAGGAATCCAAAAAGCAGCTAGTGAGACCAGAGCAGGTAATTTGTTTATAAAAGTGTATGAACTTTGTGTAGTGTAAAGATAATGTAAAACTGTGGATGTGTTTTGTGTTTTGTTTTATGTAGTTGCCTCTATTAAAATATTTTTGAAGTATCTGTTAGGTACACTTTATAAGTTAAAAGAAATAGTTATAAAATACACCGAAATAAAACTGTAACTCCAGTGAAGAACAACTGTAATTCTTCTTAATGGATAATCAATAAATAGTACCAGATATTAGACCTTTTAAGCAGTCTTGACTTTTTCCTAAAATATTTATACAAATACTCCCAGTGTGAGATGCCTCACATGGAGAAAATTGTTATGTAACATTTCAGTTTCGTAAGTGACCATAGATGTCCAGCCTTCTGTTTGGTATTGCCATTTCTTTTACAGTAGGAACCTAAGGAGCTCACTGAATCTTCTGGAAGTTATCATTCAATTTAAAGTCCTTCCTTATGTGAAACACAAATCTACCTCATAATAACTGCTACCCAGTGTTGCTGTGTCTCTTGAATTGGTGTTAGACAGAAAAGTTCTCACTTCTTTTTCCAAAAATCAGTGCTTCAGATGTCAGTTATACTTTAAGTACTTTTATTTCTTGGATAAACATATTATTTAATTGTTTTAATCATTGCTCGTATCACAGCTTTTGAGTTACTGCACTCTCTTCCACATTTGTTCAGCATGATTAATGTTTTCTTCAGGTACAGTGTAAGTATTTGCCTACTGCAGGATGTCAGACTCTTCTAACCTGGATATGTTTCTAATGCTACCTAAGCTCACACTAGGTTTTATGTTTATTTTTATTTGGAGTGCTCAGAATCAACCATGCTCATAACAGCCTTTGGCCACGCCATAGTGAACTTGCCATTTAAAAAAATTCATTAAACTTTTTAACATGGTTAACTGGTAACCTGTGTCTCCTTTGGGTCTGTATTTACACCTTTCATTTTTTGGCTTCAGTTGCAGGTATATTTATGCCTGTTTAATTTTCTTACTGATCCAGGCATGGTGGCCCATGCCTATAATCCCAACACTCAGGAGGCTAAGGCAAGAGGATCACCACAGGTCTGAGGCCAGCCTGGGCTACACAGTGAGTTCAAAGCTAGCCTGAAGTACACAGTGAGACTCTGTCTCAATAAATGAACGAATGAACGAGTGAATAAATGAATGAATAAATGACAGTGATCTGGCCTATTTTCCCAGCCTGTTGAGATGTAACTATGATTGCTAATTCTGTTCACCATTGTGCTACTTACATCTTCCAGTTTCAAGTCATACTGAAGATCTATCTATGTATTTAGTAATTCATCCGTAAATTAGATGGGCCTGAATCTGAATTTTGGCTCCATCACTAACTAGTGGAACACATTGGGCCCAATTCCTAATACTGACATAAGCATATAATTCTGTTGTACAATCAAATGTACCACCTCCATATTTTTAGAAATTTAGAGTATTTTCAGTTATTTTACTATTACAATCAGTGCTTATTGAATTACCTTTTATGTAAATCTTTTTATACATCTATAACTTTTTGCAGTATGAATTTGTAAAAGCAGAATTATAGATAAGAAGAAAATTATTTTTTGGATATATTACCATGCAAAAAACATGTTATTCATACATGAAACAAAACATTTTCTGAGCTCCACTGTTGTGGGTGTAAGGGACTCTTTTAAGCAGTGTATAAGATTTTATTATTTTTTTATTAGCAATGTAGGGTGGATTTACTTCTCTGTACACTTGCTGTCTTCATTATTCTCAAAAAGTTAATCATTTAAACTTTCTCTAATGCTCCCGTAGTTGGGGAGCTAAAAATCTCAATAGTATAAGGAGCTGGGATTTGTCCCTAATAACTGAGTTCACATGTTTCTGTGTTACAAAATCAAGTAGTGCATTTTTATGATATTGTGGTGTATACAGCATTCCTTGATATTTATTGTATTCCTCACTATGGTTGAATATGAATTTACTTAGTGAACAAAGTTGGTTGCTAACTATGTGCCAGGGACTATTCACCAAGTCAGGATCTAATCTTGAAGAATTTAGACTTTCTAAAGGAAGAGAGTTATGATTTGCACAGCAGTCTTTCTAGTTACTTCTGTTGTGTAAAATGAGCTGTCCCTCTGCTTTGACCTATTTATAATAATAAAAGCTCTATAAACCAGAATACTTTTTGAAAGAAATGTTCCAGTTATCTGAATCTTTTGGTAAGCTTGTAGCTAACTATAAAATGCTTTTTAAAATTCCATTCTTCTCATGAAACATATTTGTAAGAATACTACTATGATCTTGACTTACTAAGTTTCATATATTAAATATAATTCAATCTCCTTTTAATAGAAAACTGTACAGGACCATGAGGTAATCATTTTTTTTAAACCATGAAGCTTCCAGTTGACTGGTAACTGGGGTGCTTATACATAGCTAGCTGTGGACATTTCTGGACATTTCTTTGTTCAATCTCTCTGGGCATATTTTCTTGTTATTTGCTTGTTTTCACCAAGAATTAAGTGTGGTTTTATAGCTTACTGAGTATAATCATAATTTCTAACAGTATAAATCATATGAATACAGTAAGTGGTGTTTAAGCCCAAGGCTTCCAATCCATAGTGTGAATGTTCTCTTAGTGGAGACTAGTCCCATCATACTACTATCTTTTGGTTGATTCTTAAAACTCTCACAACAGAACTGAAGTCCTTTTTCACAGAGCATTTAACCATGAAGGAAGATACTTGAAAACACCAGTTCTCAATCCTTTGAGAGTCTGATGAGATTTCAGGTGCCCTTCCTAGGAAAATGCATTTACAAAATTTTACATACAATAGGCCACAAGTAAACTGTTAATCCAATCTATACTAGGGAGTGAATTAATAATTGGCAGATTTCAATGGGTGTAGCAACACAATGATTCATAAAGTTTGGAATTGGAGAGTGGAAAGAATAGACAGGTTGGGGCATAATGGAGAAACAAGTAAGTAATTCTGTTCACTCTTAGTACCAGTGCATCAAAATTTAGGCTGCCTTTCTAGGGAGAAGGAAAATATTACTAACTGTAGTGCATCTAGTTTCTATATCGAGAAGGTACCTTGCATATAAACTATGCATTTCTGCTCTTCCCACGTACATATATCTGCCAGTTTGGTGAAACTAAATTCAAGCATTTGTCCAGAAAGAGAAACACTAACACTGGTGTGAGTAGCAAAGAGTAGTTTCACAGTAAAATAAAACTTGTTCAAGCAATTCCTAAAATAGGTTTTTTAGACTAGATTTTCAATATAAAACTTTTTAAATTGACAGATAAAATTATATGTATTTACCTTTTACAACATGTTTTGAAGTATACGTACATTGTGGAATGACTAAATCTAGCTAGTTAATCTATATATTACCTCACGTAATTAGCATTTTGGGGGTGAGAGTGCATTGCATACACTCTCAGCATTTTATATTGTATTATTATTATTTCATGTTCTTGGTAGAATTCCCTTGCTGCTAATTTGTAAACTTGATTCTCCTCAATTACATCTTCACCAAACTCAGTGGAAAAGTACTACACTTTGAACAAGAAATTTTTTTTCACTTCTTAAAAGTAAATAAGTCCTTAGTGGATTAAAATTTTCTTAGGTCTTTATGTTTATATTTGTTTCTATTAAATATCGATTGAACACCGAAGGCTATTTGTTCAATATATGAAAGGTATAAATAGCAATAATATTTTTATGAGAAGCCATGTACCCTTCACCCAGTTTGAAAGAAAAATGAAACAGAATCCCATTTTCCACCCTACTCCATTCAGAGTTAACCACTACTGTAAGATTTTATTATTTTCTTCCTTTGTTTTATAATTTTACCCTAAATGTTGTGTTGCTAAGCAAGTTGAACATTTTTGGTTTTGCTTGTTTTTTAACTATATAGTGATAGAAACTTAACCTATATGCAGTGTTCTTTGTCTTAACCTTTTCTGCTTAACATTGCATTGCTGAAATTGATGCAAATTTTTCTGTCTTTCATTTTATATTTTTCCTAATTTGTAATATTCTGTTGCATAGGTATATCCTGATTTAATTATTCATTGATATGAACATCTGGATTATTTCCAGATTTTTACAATTGCAGTTTGGGTATGGAACATTATTCTATGTAGCTCTAGATGCCCCAGTAAAGTAGTTGCCTGTAAAGGTACCTAGGACTAAAACTACCCAGTCACATTACATGTGGTGTTTTAGTTACTTCTCTTCTTGCTGAGACACAGTGCCCAACACCCACAGGTAACAGGGGCAAAGGTTTATTTCAGCTCTGAGATGATAGAAGTTTAGGTCCATAGTTGGCTGGCCGCAAGAGAGGGTGGCAGGCAGAAGGCAGCAAAAGCAGTGAGCAACAAGCGACAAGCAGTGGCAATGCAGCCCTTTCTGTCCCCTTCTGTTCTGTCCAGGCTGCCCACCCTTAGAGCCGGCAGCACTCACACCAAGGTGGAGCACCTGAACCCTAGCATCACATCCTGAATCGTTCTCAGCATCATATCCTCGATCCCAGCATCCCACACTCTAGATTTAGCAGCGTCTGAAAAGCTCCACCTTGGACCACACGAGGCTTTGCGGGGAACAAGCCATAATAGTTGGCATCGCTTACTTGCGTCTCCTCGTAGTTGTCTTTCTAACCAGTTACTGCATAATCCCTGCATGTAAGGTAGATTTTAAGTTTATTGTTAGTATTGTTTTTAGGAGGAAGGTTGATGAAGATTACTGGTTTGCCACACTGCTGGAAACTAGTTCAGCTATTTGCGTCTAATGTGAATTTTTATTTTGCCTCTAGCTCCCC
>PVLD010028436.1:0-19410 GCA_004027595.1 Dinomys branickii
AATATTTTTATTTCTTTTTCCTTACTTCTCTTTTTCTATGATATTCAATTATGAGGTGTTTTAGGCCTAGAATAATTTCAACTCATACCTGAAATGAATAATTTTTAACAAATGTTAACAGAGAGGAAGGAATTCATTTGATTAAAGTGACCACTCAAGCCAAGTATTTTATTTGCCCTTCTCCACTGAGAACTAAACCAAATTATTTAATTAATTCTGAAATTATCACTTACAGTCAACTCTCTAGAGTCTAGATATTGCCAGAAAAGTGGAAATAATTTACTTCTTCTGCTCAAAATTCAAAGAACAAATGCTTATTTTCCCCTAGCAGGTCCCCCTCCTCATCTCAACTCATAGTTTCCTAGAATGAAATGGCGACCTGACAGCAAACGGAGAGACCATCTCAGACTCTAAGAGGCGCATGCAGTCGCCTCCCTGCCTGACCACAAGCACCACCCCTTGGAGTGCATCTAGGAAAATTAATGGCAATCTCAAAATCCTGCTCACACTGAGATAGTTCATTACCTGGGGAAAAAAATACTGAGGACAAAATACATGAGGTTTCTGTTTATTTGGAGGGTGTTGCCATTTAAAATAACTTGGCTTCTGTGAATAGGTCTCAGAAGAGGGGTCTTTTCATGTGCCTTGACCTCCACCTCTCTTAAGACACCAATGTGTTGGATGAAGGGCCATGCCAGGGGCCTCATTTAGCCTCAGTTACCTCCTGAAAGACCATGTCCACAAGGACAGTCTCAATCTGAGGTACCAGGACTGAGGGCTGTACTGTGTGACCCATGGCCAAGTTCAGCCCAGAAGGCCTCCACATCAGAGGAATTCATGGAATAGTGATTGTATTTGGATGGCCATTGAACCAGGTAAAACTTAAATTCTATTATAAAAGAAAGGAACAGAGCACAAATGTTGGAGAATAGTTAACATCTGTAGTCTAGAATTAAATGCACAGCACCAAGTTTTAACAAGTGTTATGGTTGATACATTATGTCAACCTGGGGAGTCTAGAGGTTTGCCTGAGTGATTCAGTAGGAAGCCGGGGTGCTTACTTTGTACATATCCTGAACCTGTGGAGGAGGAGGGCATGGAGATTGTGTGAGGGCTACACACCCTCTGGATGGAGGCATCGTGTTTACAATGAAAGGGAGGAAGAAAGAAGACTGCTTGGCCACCATTCCTCCCTTTTGCTCTGGTTGTTTTTGCTGTGCTCTGCTGCCATGAACATTTGCCCTCTGCCATGTGCCACTCTGCCTTAGAACCAGCCAAATATGAGCTAAAACATCCACAAAGTGTAAGCTAAATAAACCTTTCCTTCCTTAATTTTGGGCATTGGGTATTTTGTCTCAGCAACAAGAGAAAAGTAACCAAGACAGAATTTGGTACCAGGAGTGGGATCATTGCTGTGACTATACCTGACCATGTGGTTCAAGAGCTTTGGAAATGCTTTGTGGGAAGAGTTTGGAAGGGTTCAGAGATGTTGCCTGAAAGAGATGCACTAGAACACTTTGGCTCTTCTGTCTGGGAGATTCTGGTCAGAGCTCAGAAGACCAGAAGGCTGATAAAAATCCTGCCAGTAAAGACCAAATTTGGGAGGTTTCTGTTGGGAAGGACTACATTGGTTGTTGTACTCCAGATGATGTATGTTATGGCTTGGAAGAAAAGTTGTTTGCATTTTGCTCGTGTCCAGAGACCTGCCCTAAGACTGAGATTAAGGGCAGTAGAGAACTGATTAATCTGACAAAAGAAATTTCAAGGCAGTTGAATGTTGGGGAAGTGGCATGGCTATTGTTGGGGGCTTTTAGCCAGATTTATATTGACAATCAAGAGCAAAGAGCCCAGCAGGATGTTTTAAAATGTGAGTTTGGTCAGAAAGGAAGCTCCAGTAAAGCTCTGGACTGCAAAGATAAGGCTGAGGAGATCTCTATTGCTGAGAAGGAACAAGAGAATGGAAAATATGGCATGAGAGCATCACAAAAACTAGCAAGTCTCTACCTTTTGCAGCCTCAAAACTGTAAAGATGAGAGACCTTGCCTTGAGAAGGAAGCCAAAGAGCGCCATGTTCCAGAATGGTGGTGGTAGCCACACCAAGTTCCAGAATTGTGGCAACATAGAGAATTTGCTCCTCAGAACTGGATTCAGAGTGCCAAGTGATCCAGGCACCCTACCCCTGTGGCCAAGAGAGAGGAAAGTTTGGCTCCTGCTCTAGTTGGCAGCAGAACTTGGCATCATCCACATGGCTCTGGCTTTAAGTGCATGGAGAATGTAACATTTCTGAGGTTAAGGCTTCCACCTAGATTTCAGAAGGCCCGGGAGGCCAGGCAGTGTGCCCCTGAGAGGGCATTATGTGAGGCTGTGAGTGTGAAGCAAAAGGTGCACTGCAGACCTCAGAAGTGTAGCAAAGACAGGATTGTGGGTCATCCAAGGAAAGCTGCAAGGAAGGAGCAAAGTGAACCTAAGAGAGAAGTCATGGAGGCTGTAACCAGCAGAAGTGCCATGGGGTGGACTCATGCAAGTCCTTTGGAGCTGACAATGTGCCACACATTGCTTCAGATGCTGGATGTGGAATTATAGGACACAAGGTTAGCCCTGCTGGATTTTGGACTTGCTTTGGTCCCAATGTTCTATATATCCCTGTTGGTACCTTTTGGAATGGTAATGTTTATTTTGTGCCATTGAATGCTGGAAGTGTTTAACTTTTCAATTGTATTGGAGCTTATAACTAAAGAATTTGCCTTACATCTCAGAGGAGACTTGGGCCTTGGACTTTTCAGCAATGCTAAAACTGTGGATTTTGGCAACTCTTACAGATGGACTAAATACCTTTGGCATAAAGGGATGTGCATAAGTCTTTAGGGGGCAAAATGTTATGGTTCTAATGTAATATAATGTCTTTGTATGTGGAAACTGGTTTAAAGAAATGTGTCTGGTTACCAAACTGACAAGGGGTGGATTGTTATGGTTGATACATTGTGTCAACTTGGGGAGTCTAGAGGTTTGGCTGAGTGACTCAGCAGGAAGCCAGGGTCCTGAGCCTATAAAAGAGGAGGGCATGGAGATTGTGTGAGTACTACATGCCCCCTGGGTGGTGGCAGCCTGTTTGAAATGTAAGGGAGGTAGAAAGAAGACTGCTTGGCCACCATTCCTCCATTTTGCTCTGGTTTTGCTGTGCTCTGCTGCCATCAACGTTTGCCCTCTGCCATGTGCCACTCTGCCTCAGAACCAGCCAAGCATGGACTGAAACCTCCACAAAGTGTAAGCTAAATAAACCTTCCCTTCCTTGATTTTTGGCATTGGGTATTTTGTCTCAGTAATGAGAGAAAAGTAACCAAGACACCAAGGTAAAACTTCACCAAGAATAAAATAATGAGCATGATATGTAATTGATAATGAAACTCAAAAGTAATCAAACCTAAGAAAGAAAGAAAGAAAAAAAGAAATCTGGCTTGAATACAAAGACCTGATTAAAATGAATTCTACTCCAGGCACTGTGGGCCACGTCACTTATGAAGAGTATAACGTCAGATGAACTTAACACCTGCATAGGCTTCCTGTGCACTAGGAAGCACAAGTTTCTTGGGATATTTTACCCGGCCAGTGTTCACTGAGCTGTCCATAAAGATAATTTTTTTTCCAGTTCTGTGACTTCTATTTAGGTGACATTGATCACAGATGCCTAAAATTTTCTTTAACCTAGAAATAAAGAAAAGCACATTGCCAAATGGAGTTAAAGCCCTGTGGTTTGTAAATCTGTATGAGAAAACTGTAATATTGGGTACCAGAAGGGGATTCAAGATGGTGCATTAGAATCAAATTATAAAGCCCAGCAGTATCTGCCTAAATGTTGATGCTTTGATTTTGTTTCTTAATAAATTCTCACTGTGTTCAGTAGATTAAAAAAAAAAAAATTCCTCTGCAGGGATAAGACTGAAGCCTACTATAGAAACCCGCGTGTAACCTGCAATTCTTTTTCCTGACTCCTGTGGCAATTCCATATCCTGAAACCATAAACATGTGAGCAGAGTTACAAATTGTTAATTTATGAAATTTATTTGAGTGGGTATGTGACAGTTTTGTTCTGCTGTGACTCAAGTTTGGGTACATACCAGGAGCACCCTTGCCTTTTACTTTACACATACAGAGAGAAAATGGGAGCATGAGGCACTTTTACTAAGAAATATTGTGATTAAAAAAGTTATACAGCAAAAAACAGTTGCAAACACATAGTATCATTCATTGCTAATGAGTTAAAAGGATACCACAGTGCACATATAAATCACTATACAGTATCTTGCAGTTTATTTAAATTCATTGTGCCTCATTATAACTGAGCTATGCACCTTTAGGTCTGAGTTGATTAGGAATGCGATAGCTCAGAATAGCTTTTAATTCAGAGAAACATGGCCTGACCTTTACCATAATCCTGTGTGAAACACACTATAGTTTAGACATTAATAATGATGGTACCTCTTTTTCATACTGGTGAGATGCTACTTAAAATTTGGTATTATTAGTTAACAGGCCCAGGCCAATACATCAAAACCAAATTACCCTTCTGTGTATAACTACAGTACTTAATTCTGAGTTCTTCATCTCTCATAACTATTACTTCCTCTTTAAAAATGCTAAAAACCAAAACGTAATAGTGTCATGTCACAGCAATATGTCACAGATACAAGCTAACGGCACTCCCCCCTGCTCCCCAAGGACAGCCGTTGTACACTGTTAAGGATTTGTGCTCCCTGATATGCGTTTTAACAGCTAAGGCACTGCTGGCTTTGACCTTTGCCTCTCAGTTTAAGCATGCCATTTCTTTAAAGTACCTTCTGAGGAGTCAACCAGCACAGATCATAGAGCTGCCTTACCATTGTGATCAGACAAAGTGGGCTTACATTAAATACTGTTACTATTTTAAAATTATTTACTGCATTCATCACTATGCACTTAAGTAGAGTAAATAATAAAGTAATATATTTACAGAATTTAGATGACATACTAGTTCATCAAACCTCATGGCGGAAAATAACAGATCCCATATCACACGTTTCAACCCTCTCTGCCCCTCTTCCAGAGGAAACTCATTCTGCATCTCTTAGATGCTTATCTGACATTTAACTTACATTCCTAAGTGATGTGTTGATTTTACTAAATCTCAGCTTTCTAGCTTTAAATATTATGTGTTGACTTTCTACATTTAGCACTTTCGAAGCACCATCACTTCATAACTTGATCAATAAACATAATACACCATATCAGCAGAGGTGTTCTCATTATCTCAACAGATGCAGAAAAAGCTTTTGATAAAGTCCAACACTAATTCAAGATAAAAAAGAAAACTACAGAAAATCAGAATAGATGGTCTTTACCTCGATCTGATAAAAGCCATCTATGACAAACCAAACAGTCAACATCACACTAAAGGGACAAAAACTGAAAGCTTTCACTCTAAAATTAGGAACAAGACAAGGATGTCCACTATCACCACTGCTATTCAGTATAGTTCTGGAAACACTGGGCTGAACAATTAGATGAGAAAGAGAAATAAAATAAATATAAGAAAGGAAGAAGTTAATACTCCACATAGAAGACCCCAAAAACTCCAACACAAGACTTCTAGATTAATAACCAAATTCAGTAGCATAGGTGGATTGAAAGTCAACACTCAAACATTAATAGTATTCCTGTACACAAACAACAAACATACTGAAAGAGAAATTAGGGAAATCATGTCCTTTACCATAGCACCCAAAAATCTCAAAAAGGAAGTAAAAGATCTATATAGTGAAAATTACAGTACTCTGAAACCTGAGATCAAAGAGGAGATCAGAAAATGGAAAGATATCTCTGGCACATGGGTAGGAAGAACCAACAAAGTGAAAATAGCCATGCTCCCAAAACTATTGTACAAATTTAATGCAGTCTTAATCAAAATAGCATACTTCACAGATCTATAAAACATTCCTAAAATTCATCTTGAACCAGAAGAGAACTAGAATAGCAGAGGCAACCCTGGGCAACAAAGGCAATTTGTGACTTGATATTATACTACAAAACTGCTGTGATAAAATCAGCATGGTACTGGCAGAAAAACAAACCTGAGGGTCAGTGGAACAGATTAAAAGATGCAGACACAACTACAACACACTCAGCCACCATATTTTTGACAAAGGGGCCAAACATGTTCATGGTAAGAAAGATAGCCTCTTTAATAAATGATGCCGGAAAAACTGGTTTTCTCCATACCAAAGACTAAAATGAGACTCATATCTATCACCACTAGAGTCAAAGTGGATCGAAGATCTAAATAGTAAAACAGAAACACTAAATCTACTAGAAGAAAAAGTAGGAGAAAATCTTGAAGACATAGGTGTAGGCAGAGACTTCATGAACAAAATACAAACTGCATGGGAAGTACCTCAAAGGACCGACAATTGGGATCTATCTTATTAAAGAGGATTTGCAAAACATAAATAAATAAATAAATAAATAAATAAAAAGTATTTGCACATCAAAAGAAATCACCAACAGAGTAAAAGACAACCCACGGAATGGGAAAAAAAAAATTTAGCCAGCTGTCCCTCAGACAAAGGACTTGTATCTAGAACATACAAAGAACTGAAAAACATCAGGCCCCCCAAATTCAAAGACCCAAATCAAAAATGGGCATCTAAAATGAGTATGCACTTCTCAGATGAAGAAATACAAATAGCAAACAACTATACAAATAAATTTTGATCATTGATCAAACATCATTGATCATTTGAGAATTGCAAATTAAAACAACATTGAGATTCCATCTCACCCCAGACAGAATGGCTATCACCAAAATGTCAAGCAATAACAAATGCTGTCAGGGTTTAAGGGAAAAAGGAACCCTTCTCCACTGTTGGTGGGAGTGCAGACTGGTGCAACCACTATAGAAATCAATGTGGAGATTCCTCAAAAAACTAGGATTAGAGATCCCATTTCACTCAGCTATTCCTCTTTTGGGTATTTTCTCAGAAAAATTAAAAACGTTATATGGCAACAATACATGTGCACCCATGTTTACAGCAGTACAATTTATCACAGCTAAATCTTGGAAACAACCTAAGTGCCCATCAACTGAGGAATGGATAAAAATTACTTGGTTTTTTTACACAATGTATTACTACCCAGCTATCAAGGAGGACAAATTTGAGGCTTTTATAGATAAAAAGAGGTCTCTGGTGCAGCTAGAGACCATACTCATAAGTGAAATAAATCAGACTCGTGTAAACATCATATTGTCTCCCAAGTATAAGACACTGAAGGAGTAAATAAAATACAAAATATACAATAGATATTGTGAAAGAGAAAGGAACTGCTCAAAAGGGAAGAACAACTGGGAAGGGAAGAGAAAAGGAAGGGAAAGAAAAAAAAAGTATAGATATATAGATATAGATATATATATATATATACACACACACAAGATAGCTAAGATAATTACACTACTAATTTCAATTTGTTCATTGAAAAGAATGGTTTGTGCTTATATTGTTTGAACAGTTTTTCATGCCTGTATCTTGTCATCTGAGCAACTTCTTTGAAGTTAACAATATGAAATACATTAACCATTTTTAATCTCCTATTACCTTGTTTTAAATTCTGCATCATTGTTTTTAATTGTTTTTTTCTCTTTAGAAAAATAAAGCTTGATTTTCCTTTTTCTTAGTCCTGGGGATTCCCTCCCTCACTCTCCTGCTTTCCATCCCCCTTTCCACAATTTCTCTCTTTGAGTTGCAATTCCCTTTGTCCCTGAAATATAAATGCACACCACAAAGGGTTAAATAAAGTAGCAATCTACTCAGTAAGGGCAAAAGAACTTTCCAGCAGTAGAACCAGAACTATGTTGTTAGAATACTAGAAACTGCCAATCTCCTTGCTCCCCCCAGTTGCTTTTTTTTCCCTGAAACATCATGTTTAGAAACTGCTGCCGTAGAAATATGGAAGTTAAAGTCTCCTGATTCTTGGAGATGTGTTTGTATCATGTCTTTGACAATTTTACCAGTTCTTTGTTCTCTTTTCTCTCTTTTTGGAAGTTAAGCCAGAGTCAAAGTGAGTCATGACCACTTAGGTTGTTTTCATTTTGTGTTACTATGAATCAACGTTGCTGTAAACTTTATTGCACACATCTTTTAGTGGATACATGCACTCATTTTTACTGGCTGGTCATCTAGAATGAATTTCAGGCTCATGAGGCACGCGGCCCTGGAGCACTGTCAGTTGTTTAAGCAATAGCACCAATGTTTACATCTACCAGCCAAACAGGAGAAATCCAGTTGCTCCTTTCCTTTCCCAGCATATTCCTTTTCAATCTTCTGCCAAACGTGTATGACACAGCACCCTGTCCTCAGTGGCATTCCCTGGTGACTAATAATCCAGCTCATCTCCTCATAGACCTGCTACACTTAGGCTTTCTCTCTTTTATGATGTGTCTGTTCAGCGTTTTGTGCCCTCTTGCCTTTCACTTGGCCTTCAGATTTTCTTATTTATTTATTGGCGTCCCTTTATATATTCTGAATAAAAGTCTTTTATTGGATATCTATTTATAATATCTTAATGAACACAAGTTCATTTTAATGAACTTCCATTTTTAATCCCTTTTAACCATTTAATTGTTAGTGCCCTTTGTGTCCTACTAAAGAAATCTTTGAGTATCCAAGTCATAATGCTATTCACCCAAATTTTTCCCCTGAAAGTTTATATTTTATTGCTCACATATAAGTGTATAATCCATCTCAAGTTCATTTCAATATATAGTGTTTAATAGAGGCAAAGATATTTTTCTCATGTGGATAACTACCCCAACAGCATTATATAGGATGGCTAACTGGCCAGACATGAAGGATTGCTGGACAGATACCAGTATCTTAATAGATTTGTTCCTAGTTCTGTTCATTTCCCCAGAGAAGTCCCCAGCACAGGAGACAGGATGCACAACGTACTCAGTGGAGTCCACAGTCTCTGACTCGGGGCCCTTCCACTTCCTCCTCCCAGAGGAGTCCAGGAAGGAGCAGTTTTTCTCACTGCGGGAGGGTAGTGGGGGAGTGACCAAGTGGCCTCACTGCCTTATGTTACGAACTTTCAACACTCTTCCTCTTTGCCCCTCACCCACCATGCCCATACTCCCGCCAAAACTCTGGGACATAAATCACAGGTGACTGAGGGTCCTACCCACACCACACAATGTGATCAACACTTCAGATTTTTCTATCCGCTTAGCTAATTGTGCATTGTCCATTCCATTTATACTTTTAAATAATGAGTTGCTCGCCGTTTGTTATTTTCCTTCTTCCAGACTGCCCTCATTTTCCTTTGCCCTACAGTTTCATAATTTTCCTTTTTTGTTCTTGCCAACATCTTTGTGGTGTTTGGGTAGAAAAACACATTTTCTACACTCATTGTCTGATTTGGATTCACTGTTGGTTCTCTTTGGCACAAGATAAATTACATTCTGGAAGCAAAACAAAACAACAAATGAGCTGATTCTCTTAAACTGAGAGTGAAAAAGAATTAATCTCCTTACCTAAAGTTCAATAAACTTTATTTTTTTCTCTTCACATTCAAAGTCATTTAATACAGGTTTGAAAACACCAGCTTCCAAATTACACTACATTTTAAAATGACAGTTTTTAATTAAAAATTTATAAAATATTAAACAGATTACATTGAATAATGTCACTTTCCAAAACTGCTAAAAAAAATCTCAATTGTAAGTCCTTGAATTTGGATAGAGATCCTTAAAATATATATATTTAAAAATGTATGATGTGTTATTCATTGCCATGAGAATTAAAGAAGCCAGTCTGCTTGTCAGGCAGCCTTCTCTTTTATTCTCTTGGGTGTTTTGACCTTGGTAGGAAGGTGACCCTCAATGGACATTTGCCTGTATAAAAGGACAAGAGAGTTTCTTAAGAAAAACGTCAACTAATAGCTGATGTTCTCCAATTAGCACCACCAAACAACCTTCTGACATCCCCTTTTATCAGCAAACAAACATTAAGCAATCAAAATAGTATAAATGAGGTGGAAGTGCTAGACATTATTGAAAGCCAGGTGTTCAAAGAGAGTAAGAGGCTGGCAAAAGAATACACCTAACTACTTACCAAAACAACACCTCTCACTTCAAAAATGAACCTCACTCCTTCCTCTCTCAGTCCTCTCATTACATAATGACAAATAAGGTCCAAATAAATAACTTTTCCTTGATTGAGCTACCATTTAAAGCAGAGTAAAACTAATCTCTGCCAGAATCTCATCCCAGAGAGTCAGTTCGGTTGTTTCACTCATGAACTGTGGGCATTTAACATCCATTTCTTTATTCTTTTCCAATTGCTTTGACTAGAACTTCCAGAACAATACTAACTACTACCAGTAATTTGGTAGCTATGTGAGTTGTTCTTGTCTATAATACAAATGTCTTTGTCCTACCAAATTAGTTAAGTTTCTGGCTTTCAGGTTGAAATGTACATGACTTATATGTTAAGACACTATCAATTTATTGCTTTTTACAACTAATTTTAATCAAAATTTGATGCTGAATTTTCAGCAACTGCGGAGAATGATATGATTCTTTTTCTTTAATATGTTGACTTATGTTTACAGAATTTTACTTATTTATTTTGGTAGCACTGGTGATAAAACCCATGAGCTTGCACCTTAGACAAGCATTCTATCCCTGAGCCACACCCCCAGCCATGAGTTAGCAAAATTGCTAGCATTGAACCATCTTTGCATTCTTACTATAGGTCATGGCTGATTATGTTTTAGTATATTTAAATATGCTTCTGAATTATATTCAGTAATGTTTTATTGAGGGAATTTTTTGATATTTGTATGTCTATTATGTTCTTTACATGCTAATTTTTCCTTTTTTCTTATGAACATTTTTTGGCCTTTTTAAGGAATCTAAAGCTCCACTCAAATATGCGTGGAAAGTTTTAAATAGCAAATAAATTCTATATTACTCTCACTTTGGGTAGCATTAAAACACAGAAAATATCTTCATATGATGCTTTTTTTAATTTTTCAAGAACATTTATACATCTTTTAATTAAATTAGCTTTACAAGCAACTTGAGCTCTTTCATAAGGAAACACTGCTTTTCAAATTACATGACTTTATAGTCTGTCTTGAAATTCTTCGCCTGCTACTGATAAAGGTCTGTGTTTTACAGCTAGTGAATGTGTTGAATAAAAACAGTATGATGAAGCTTCATCTTTAACCAGGATTAACACATATAAGCCACAAATAGTTTTAAATTTTGTTTTAAATAGTCTTGCTTGGTGACAAGTTAACGGTCCCATTAACATGAAATGAACAGATTTTAAATGGCTGTCCTGATTTCTGGATCTTTTCACAATGACTTCTAAGAAGGTATATAAACTTCTCTGAAAAACATGATGCTGTTTGGAAAGCACAGTAGCTCTCTGACCTAAAATAAATTTGGGGAATTTTTTATTTTTCCAGAAAATCATCTAGATTATATTTTTTATATAATTAGTATAGAATGAGACAGAAGAGATTATCTGATCATGTTCTCATCATTTCTCATTATATTTTGCAATGTTCCTTTTGTTATATATTAATCTCGTATATATTTATTTGATTAACAAATATTTTAACCTACTTTAAATGAATAATTGTTTAAATTCCTGGAATATGATGATGAATAAAAAAGGAAAGCGAGAAAGACCATACATTTCTGAGTGGGTGTATGTGTAAACAGTATTGTACATATACCTTCTAAATGTTCTAACATGAAATTAAAGCTCTTCATAATACATTATATGGTTTGAGGAGAAAGGGTGGAGGGAAAGGGAGGTATGTAATTAAGGCTTTTTATGGTTTTAATAAAATCTCAGTGTCTAATAATTGTTTTGAGTATATGTTTAATCTTTTCTGGGTTATCCTGTTTACCTACCTCTAGTACTTTCCTCTGGAATATACCTGTCAGATGGATTCATTCTGATCAGAGACGTTAAAGTTGTCTCCTAATAGGACTTGTGGTCTGTAGTTCTGGAGTTTTGCACCTTCAAAGCCTAGGTTTAACCCTTCTACTCGTACCTTTTCACAAAATCATCTACTTTTTTCTTTAAAAACCATGTGAATCCTTTGAAACATCTATAATGAACCAATCGTGGTCAAAATTTCATTTCTTCCACTTAACTCTCCCAAGTTATTGAAAACTTCTGTATTTCTTAAGCCAGTTAGATCTTTAGTCAGTTTCATTGTCAGTCAGGGCAAGTTCAACACTGATGGAAATAACCCACCCATTACTTTGTCTATCATTGAAGGCCTTATCTGTGACATGGCATTCTCCATACTGTAGTAGATGTTTTGTTATTACATTATTCCTAAGTCTTTGAGAATTTATCTTCTAGTTTTTATCTACACAGAGGATTATCTCTGGGGAAAAATCACCGCCATCCACCACCATATCATATAAATGTGTAATAGTACATTTATTTCTTTACTGGTAATGTTCACATAGGCTATAAAAAACAAATCACCTTCGAGTGCTACAAACCTTTCTAGATGTCTCCTCAGTTATACAAATACACACATATATGTTAAATGTCATTGTTTGGCTTGTATCTAGATGGTCCCCCAAAGCCTCATGTGATCATAGGTGGAACTTTTTGGAGGTGGACGGGCCTAAGATGTGTGCTGCCGGGATCAAGGTTGTGGTGCTGTGATTGAGTCATAGTGTGATGCTGTCCTTAGGGAGTGAGTGTTACCTGTTAGGATGTGTAGTCTGGATAAAATATAAGTGACAGGAAGAGGGTTGCTTGTAGCTTGCTGCTTGCTGCCTTCTGCCTGCACTGCTTTGCCATGGACTATTTCTCCTCTGCAGTACCCCATTACCATCCCACCTCCCTTGGAGCCAACTATGAACTGAAACTTCTACAAACTGTGAGCTAAATAAACCTTTCCTCCTTTAAATTTCGGTGTTGGGAATTTTGTCTCAGCAGTGAGCAAAGCACCTAAGACATCCATGTTTTTTCTCTTTTGTCTTCCATTTCTGTTTCTCAAATGATACAGCGTTCAGGCTCTCTTGCCTTTCATCTCTGCATTTAAAATTTGCAGTTTTTCCTTCATCTGTATCTGGGGTCATGAAATAGCAGTGCCATAATTTGTTTCACAGATACCTGCTTTGGAGAAGAGAACTGGTTGAAGTTCATAAAAGTATCCAATACATGTTTCTTCCAAGGAATTAAGACATACTTTTGAGACTTCTGTTTCTGGTGAAGAAGACATACCAGAGACTGAATTTATTCCTTCATATGAAACTACTAAATTATGAAAAGTATATGAATCAAATGCACTTTAGACCCTGGAATTCCAAGTAAAAAAAGACAATGAACATTGAGAATGAGGGTGAAGAAACAAACTCTACTATGCCTTACCTCATGACCTTGAGAAAGATGCCAAGCTACAACTTCCAGCAGAGAAATATACTTGGGACTGGAATCTCTCAGAAGGTTTCCAGAGAGCTGCAGGATGTGAAGCTATATGAAATGGTAATGGTCAAAATTAAGAGTACCAGCAAAGGTAGTCATGTAATTACAAAATTCATATTTACTCTTTCTTTCCTTAGCTTATTTTAAAAGAGCTGTATAATATATGTACATACAGCTCTGTATGTATGTATAATACTGTATGTATAATACATGTACATACAGTGCATAATTACTATATGCAACTTTATACACGATGTGTAAATACAAAATTGTGAATGCTTTTAATTTTATAAACTATACATAGAATAAAACTACATTTAGATTTATGAAAACTTTAAGAGACATCAGTTCTAAAAAAGACAAGCTAAGATTGATGACTTCTTAATAAAAAGCTGGATAAAAACTAGTTGAAATGAGAGTAAAACCTTTTTTTCTCTTTTGGAATACTGGGGGTTGAATCAGCCTGAGCTATATCTTCAGCTATTTTTTTATTTTGAAACGGGGTTTTGACCAAGTTGCTAAATTGCCTAGGATACTTTTGAACTTCCAGTACTCCTACCTCCGCCTTCCAGAGTGCTGGCATTATAGGCATGTGCCACCATGCGCAATGGAAAATCTATTCTTGCATATGCGTTTGTTAATAAGTTTGGGGTGCTATATAGATTAAGTCATCTTTACAGGTAACAAATTTATTTCTCACGGACCCAGAAGCTGGGAAGTCTAAATCAAGGTGCTTCTAGGAGGAGCCCATTTCCCTGTTAGACGGCGTTATCCCAGTGAGCCTTGGCAGAGCACGAGGGAAACGGGCTGCCTCAGCCTGCTTGGTAAGGGCGCTAACTCCCATTCATGACTGCTTCACCTCCAAACTCCCTGCCGGACCTCTTAACACAAGAATAGGGGGTTAGGGTTTCACACACAAATACTGGAGTGACACAGTCAGACCAAGTGATAAAATATCCTACTTACTATATCCTGTTAGATTTGGTACATTTTATATGTTCTTGTTTATACATCTGAAAAAATATTTTTTAAAAGAGAAAAATAAAGTTTGTCCTACCTACACTATGGGCTTGCATGGGATCGACACTTTTTGTAAGGTAGGAAATATCACAAAACTACAGGTTAGTGAAAATATTCAAGAGAAATCCAAGTAAAAATGTATTTTCTACTAAAAATTAATACTGGATTATTGTATGAATAATTTACTGATCATAATAATGTACTGTGAACTACACATACAACAAATATAATACAGACATTTTCTGAGACCTGAAGTTTATTGTCTAAAGAGTTCCCTTCTGATAAAAGGAGCCAAAAGGTGAGAATATTCATTATTACTTTTCCTTCCAATATAAATTAGGTCTTTTATATTTTCCAGAAAATTTTATGACTCCAGAATACTTTTATTACATGTATTTATCCCCAAATATTTATCCCATATATTTTTTTGAGGGGGGGGAGGATTGGTACTAGGAATCAAACTCAGGATCTTGTGCTTGCCAGGCAGGCACTGTGCCATTGAGCTGTACCCCAGCACAATCCATATTCTTCCATGATAGTAGTATATTCTCTTTCTCATATAATTTTGACTCCACGAGATAATTTTTTGCTAGTGTATATTCATTCATACACATTTTTGCCTGTTCAAGGGCAAAGCACTTCTTCCTCCATTTTTGTATTTCCATCTCAGAACTGTGTGTAAGAACTTAATACAAATCCTACCATTTATCATTTAATCGGTATTTAAAATATTTCCCTTTTTTTAAGAAAATACTTCATTGCTTCTTCCTCTGTGAAGGACAGTTTATAACATTCTTAAACAGTTGCACTTGATTGGATCAGCTTGACTGGCTTGGAATCCACTCAGGAATGGTGGAGAACTTCTGGGTGTGTCTGGGTGTGTCTGGTCGGCCTGTCCTTAGGGACTGTATCTGGTCCCTTGCCCTTCTCTGGCGCTGCCCCTCTGCTCAGATTCCAAGCCTGTGTGAACTAACAGCCTTGCTTTGCACACCCTAGCACCGTGGTGCTTCTGCCTTGGGGCCAGCTAGCCATGGACTGCGACCTCCGAAACCAGAAGCCAAATTACACTTCTCCTCCTTTAACTTGTGGGTATCAGGTATTGTGTCTCAGCAACAGGAACACTGACCAGTACTGTTGTCCTCACTCAAAATTGTAAAGATGGCATTCTACTGTGGTCTGTTTCCTTCGTTTCTGCTGAAAAGGCGGTTCTCAATTTTACTTCGCTCCTGTGAATGTGTTTTCTTTCTCTCCATTTGCAAGATAATTTTTCCTGTCTTTGATTTTCAGTCCATTTTAGTATAATGTGTTTAACCTCTGCGTTTTGCTGCATATTTATCCTGCTGATGTCCATAGAGCTCCCTGTGCTTTTGTTTTTATGGTTTTAGTCAGCTTGGGAACGCCCTTAGCCATCTTTTTTATGCACTGCTTCTGCCACACTCTGTATTCTTCTTACAGAACGCCAACTAAATATATGTTAGATATTCCCACTTTACACTGTATATTCCTTCCTTACTTGCTTTTTCCGTAATTGTTCCCTCTTTCCTTCATCCCAGATAATATCAACTGATATTTCGATTTAGTAGTCCTCTTTTATGCTGTGTTCATTTCAGATAAAACAAAAAAGGTGAGCATTTAAATTTAGTTCTCTTTAAATTTCAGGTCTATATTTTGCCTTTCATTTTTTACAGATCCCTGTTTATTTTTAGATCAATTACAGATTGTGCTGGTCAAAGTTTAGGTCATGGATTTTAGAAAAGTGGTTCTTCTGATGCATACCTACAGTTTGGACATAGACCTTCAGGTTCAAAGCATAGGTCATTTCAAAAGGCACATATTCCTTGGAAATATCTGGTCTATATTTGTTTATCTCCTTTGTCTCCCTTTGAAATAACCAAAAACCCTTTTCTTCTTTTTTGAGGCTTTCTGCTTACCTCCTAGTTTGAGAAACTTAAGATATCAGTAAATAGCACAAGAGCGAGGAGACAGGTGAGCGTCAGAGGCCGTGTGTACTCGCCGCTTATCCAGGATCATGCTCCTGCAGAGTTTGATTGATTCAGTCAGCCCTGAAGTCCTTTGCATTGCCTCTTCAGGTCACCAAGATGGCCAAGAACTCTTTCAGACTTTCGTTTCCCTGATCATTACCTTCTCAGTCTTTACACAACACCCTCATCATCCTTCATAAAAATAATACAACACGTCCATAATCACTTCTCTTCATCTTTCTCCTCCTCTGGTCTAACTCATCTGTATAGCGACTTAGTTCTCACTACTCTTAGTTTAACCATTACAGACAATTTCTCTTGGTTAATTGTATATATAGAACGATTAAATACCATTTGGAAATTGATAGCACTTGGCATGGTCTTTTTCTAGCCCTCTTGGTTCATAAACGTTAATATATGTATGTATGTGTGTGTGTGTGTGTGTGTGTGTATATATACATACATATACATATAGATGCACATACACACTGAGATACAGTTTTAGCCTCAGCTTTTATCCATCAACTTAACCCACTCCTACAAAAAACAATTGAATGGAGACTATGTTTGCTTCCCCATTTCTCTTCATGATGTTCTCATGATTCATTTAGGCCTTCCCTGATCTGAAATCGCCCTCAAAATGTAGTGAATGAACTTTTCACCACTAGACAAATGAGATTTTATTTTTAATATATTTTGGTATCTTCTCAATAACTATATAGTTAGTCTTTATTTCCTTAAGGATTTCCTATCACGTCTAGCTTTCTCAAGCTGTACTGCATCTTGATTGTATTTAATGTAATCAAAGTCCTGGTCCAGTATTTCGTTAGATTATGCCTGCTTTATCCCTTGTGAAATATAACTTCATAGAGCTCAGGTTCATGTCACATAGAATTAAAACCAGTTGAGGATCACAATCTTGTCTTACTTACTTTTGCATCTTGGTAGCGTGTCATTCATTGTAGACATTTCATAAATGAGTTTAACTAAATAACAAGTTATCAGTCATTAAAAATCTGAGTGTTATTTGTGCATACACAAAGTAGCAAATAAACAATTTTCATTTGTTAACAGTATTTATTAAATAATGAAATCTATAGCTGTTGAGTATCATCATTCAAGGTATGTTTTAGAAAAAGCAATTAAGGAGTAGTACTGTATTTGGCAAAAGTTGGAAAGTTAAAAGACACCTAATGTCTTCTTATCAAAACTCAACTAGTTCCTAAAAATTTGAAATTGCTACTAAATATTGGTAGTCAATGATGCTTTATCAAGAAATGGAAGACACACCTGAATATCTTTCAGGTTATTGAACTTTAATCATTCAGTACTGAAATCATTATTTTTCTCTCCCCATCCCCTTCATCTCTGTGTCTCTACATTGGTCCCAAGTCTCAGCAGCACCCTGAGATAGAAACCAGGAAGTCATGCTAGACTGATTTCTATCCTTTCCTTCCTACAACCAGAACATTCTACAGATTCTACTTCCAAACTACGTCTTGAGTCCATTTACCTTTCCACCAATTGGTTTTATAAACTCCAAGCACATTGCAGAAGAACTATTGCAATATTCTCAAAACTCAGGTTTTATTTTCTTTCAATTTTTCCCACCCTGTACAGAGTGCTCTTCATAAAAGACAAACCTGATCGTGTCACCCTCCTAACTAAATAAGAGCTCCGCGTTGCTATTAATATAAGCTCTGACATTCCCTATAAGGCTGTGCTTCATGCATTTCTCCACCCCTCTCCTGTCACGTTCCTTACTGTTCCTTCACAGATGTTGTTTCAGACCTCCTGAACTTACCATTTCCTGAACCAGGCATGACCCTTCCAATCTCAGGGATTTTCCACACGCACCCCCTCTGCCTGGAGTTATTTTCCCCACCTCTTCCTCTGATGAATTCACATTCAGTTTTCAAGTCTCGCTTTATGTGCAACATCCTTCAGAAACCTTTCCCAAACTCCCAAGTTGGAGACACTTTCTTCTCAGGCTTTTGTAATCAGCCTGGTCTCCATTACAATTTCCTGTAATGCAGTGTAATTTTCTGTCCACCCTTCCCCATGCTCTATAAATTACATGAAGAAGTCATCTATTATATTTTTCACTGCAGGCTTTTTAAAAATCTAGCACGGAATTTAAAAATAACAATCTGCAATGAATTAACCATTGTTACCCTCCAATTATCTTGTTTTGAAATTTAGTTTTATTTTTTCCCTTTGAAAAAGATCTAACAAGAAAAGAGCATGTGGTAGGAGACATATAAATATTTTTCTTCACTGTTTAGTTGAGTGAATCATCTCTAGAGTTTCCACCTCATATTTATTCATTTAAAAAGAATATAATAATATAAAACAAGTGCGTTTCACTTTGTTTATATTCTCCTCAAATTATGTATTTTTGTCTTATGTGTCAATATTTTAAATTTTTTGGTCCATTTACCGAGTTTTAAACTCGTTACTTCTTTTTTTTTTAAATAAAAGTACAGAAACATATTGACAAACAGACACCAATTAGCATAAAAATAGTACAATCACAACTAATCTATAGACAAGGTGATATGGTCTCAACAGTGGTTATTGCTTTATCCATTGATATCTTCGAAGTGTAAATATATGAACCCATATACAGACATGCAAATTTAGTCAGACAATTCATCCTCTCAACAACAGAAAAAACACAAAAACCAAAAATCCAGAGACAAAAAACAAAACAGGCAAACAACAACAGCAACAACAACAACAAAAAAAAAACACCAATAGTTGCTGCTTTACATATTGATTTCTTCGAAGTGTGTGTTCAGGATAACACATACAGACATACAAGATTGATCAAATAACCCGTCATCGATTATTGCTTAGCATTAAGTGATATAATACAATAGTAGAACCATGTTAGCCCTCCTGCATATATGTAT
>PVLD010028437.1:0-19406 GCA_004027595.1 Dinomys branickii
CCTACTAGAAAGCAGGAAGTTTCAAGAAATGACATATCAGATTGCTGACTCTTCTGTTTGTTTTGTTTTTTTTACCTTCAGTCATGAGGATGCAACCCAAGGCCTCAGGCGTGTGCTCTACCACTGAACAACATCCCCAACCACCCCCCTCAGCCTTTAATTTTCATTGTTTCGGTCCTGGGAATTGGAACAACTTTTTTGATCCTTAACTGTATGTCAGCCTACGAGATAACATTCCTTTGCTCTGTCTCATCTTGAAAGTACCTTTATTTTTCCCCCGGGATAAGATCTCTGAGGGAGACTCAGGAGGACTCAGAAAGTTTCAGTCTCGGCATACTGAAATCTGTAAAGTTCAGCTTACAGGATATGTAGTCACCACTCAAGAACTACTAGAATTATGTGTCTAGCCTAGAGGAAGGAGATTTGGAAGCAAGAGACACAGATCTGAGCCCTGGCATTGTCACTAACTAGGTTGCTGACCTCAGACAAATCACTGAGTTAATTCTTGGGGTCTCCTTTTCTTCTTCTGTGGACTTTAGCGATTAAAATCTGGCTCTCCTACCTCCACAGCCTGTTGAGAGACGGAGATGGAATACTAAATATGAAGACACCTTGATAAAGAAAAAGTAAAACTCCTGACAACCTTACTGTGAAGTCAGGCACTGAACTTCCTTTACGTTTCTTATTATTTTCAGTGCCGGGATGGAACCAGGGCCTCGTACATGGTAGGCAAGTGCTCCACCGCTGAGCTACATAGCCAGCCTCCTGAGCGAGGCTTTTCACTTATTCTCCTTCCAAGCCTGGTACTCTTGTGCGCTCTCCAGATTTTTTTTTATCATTGCAGAAGAATGTCCATTACCTTGCCCCTCACGCAGACATTTTGTGAATAGGGTGAGATCGTCTTGCCTCTCTACGGGTGAATAGCACTGCTGCTAGAAAGCATCGCATCTTTCTTGGAAGGATAACTAGATGAAGCATGATGGAGTAGTGGAAGGAGAACTTGAGGTACCAACATTCTAAGTTGATTCTGCCCTTAATGAGCTGTGTGATGTTAAGTGAGTCACTCTGGAAATTGAAGCAGTTGAGCTACTTGATTTCCTAAGTTCCTCTGTAGTTTGCAATCCATGTGATACTTCCTGACAAGTGCCTCAACTTACTGTATGGGTGAGCAAAGGCTTGATGTTAGAGATGAACCAAGTGAGAATCTAAAAGTAGAGAATGGTTAGGTACTAGTTTTTCTCTCTCTCTGTGTCTGTCTTTTTCTCTCTGTCTTTCTCTCTGTGAGTGTGTATGTGGGAATGTGCATGTGTGTGTGCACACTGAAGCCATCAGAAAAATGATGAATTCATTGTAATGGAAAAGACGCATTGCCATTAGTCTCACTGAAAATACTCCGTCTAGCTCCAAACACACCCATTATTTTTTAATTAGTTCATATTTTTGATACTTGCAGTTTACAGTCTTCTTGGGGAGTGGGTGGGTACACGTATGTAATGCAGCTGTTTTCTTTCAATCCCCTCCCTCCTACCTTCCTCCTCATCTAAATCCCCATTTCTATTTTTATTCTTATTCATATTATTAATCTTAGCCCATGTTTATGACATACAATGTTCGTACTCATTGAGGTTATTAGGGTCTTGTACATGGCATATCTTTACTTATCCTCCTCTCCCTTCCCTCTTCTATTAGAGCAGAAACAGACACATGGACTCATGGGACAGAACAGAGGATACAGAAACTTCCCCAACACATTCAGCTATTTGATCTTTGATAAGAAGCCTAAAGCATATGTTGGAGGAAAGACAGTCTATTGAACATATCATGCTGGGAACATTGGATAACTGTTTGCAGAAGATTGAAACTAGAGCCATATATCTCACCAAGTTCTATATTAAAATCAAAATAAATCACAAATCTAAACATTAAAATAGAAACATGGACTATATTGGAAGATAAAATAGATAAAACACTTGAAGACATAGGTGTAGGAAAGAATTTTTTAACAGAACCATGATTGCACAAGAAATAGCAGCAAGAATCAACAAATGGGATTCCATCAAATTACAAAGCTTTTGTATAGGAATCAGTAAGCAGAGCAAAGTCATGCATCCTTGCTGTCACTTCCTGAAACCCTTCTGGAAGTCATTTTTCATATCTTCATGATGTGAGATCAAAAATAATGTGAATGCTGCTGCTAAGTGTCATGGAAAAGTAGGTACATAAAATCACTGAGGTGTGTCCTCATCCATTCACTCATCAGGTCTGGCACTGTGCAACTTCTGGCTTTTCCTGAAAGTCAGAATGAAAGGTAAACATTTTGAATAGATTCAGAACATCCAAGCAGCCACAAAAGCACAGCATCCTGGTGAGCGGGTGCATACAGACACTCATGAAGCAAACTTTCCAGAACTGTTTCAGAAAGTGACAAGAATAGTGGGAAAATTGTCTTGGAAGCTGGGGGGGGCGGTGCATTTTGTAGGAGGAGTTATCACAGCATGTTTTTTATTGTAATAAGTTTTTGAAAATTATTGCAGTCATGTGTTTCAACCACATCTTTTTTATTGCATTTTAAAGAGAAAAAAACAATAAACATGATACAGAATTTCAAAACAAGATGATGGAAATTTAACAATGGTTACTATATTGCATATTGTTATCTTCAAAGTAGTAACTCAGATTTCCAGATATAGGTGTGTAAAATTAATCAGGCAGTTTAAGCACTAACTGTTCCTTTCAATAAACTAATAGAAATTAGTAGTAGAGTCATCTTAGATACCATGTGTGTGTCTTTTTTCCCTTCCTCCTTTTCTACTTTCCTGCCTCCCAGTTGTTCTTTCCTTTTGAGCAGTTTCTTTCCCTTTCAGAATAACTATTGTACCTTTCATGGTTTTTTTTCCTTTTTTTATCTATTGTACCTTTTGGATCTTGTTTACTCTTTCAATTTCTTACACTAGGGAGACAATACAATGTTTACACATGAAAGTCTGATTTATTTCACTTATGAGTATGGCTTTTAGTGGCAACCATTCATGTATGAAAGCCTTGAGTTTATTTTTATAGCTGAGTAGTACTCCATTGTATGAAAATACCACATCTTTTTTATCCATTCCTCAGTTGATGGACATTTAGGTTGTTTCCAAGATTTAGCTACTACAAATTGTGCTGCTATAAACATATATCGTTATGGTATGTTGTTTTCAATTCTTCTGGGAAAATACCCAGAAGGAGAATAGCTGGGTCAAGTGAGACTTCTAATCCTAGTTGTCTGAGGAATCTCCACACTGATTTTGACAGTCGTACCAGTCCACTCTCCCACCAGAAGTGGAGAAGGATCCCTTTTTCCCCCACAGCCCTGTCAGCATTTATTATTGGTTGATTTTTTTGTGATAACCATTCTTTCTGGGGTGAGGTGCAATCTCAGTGTTGTTTTAATTTGGATTTCTCAAATGAGCAATGATGAACATTTTTCACATATTTGTTCGCCATTTGTATTTCTTCATCTGAGAAGTGTGTATTCATCTTAGATGCCCATTTTTGGATTGGGTCTTTGAATTTTGGAGGCCTGATTTTTAAAAATTATTTTTATGTTCGAGGTGGAAGTCCTTTGTCTCATTTCAGGATGGACTCTGTATTTGTTATTGGTGTCATAACGTATTACAATAAACTTAATGTCTTTAACAGGTCATATTTATTTTCTCTGATCTTGTGACCCTAGAGTCTGGAAATGGCTTATGTTCCTTGGTTTCTCTGTTTGGACTGTCACAAGGCCAAGGTCCAAGTGCACATGGGGAGACTCAGTGTCTCCAGGCTCATGGGGAGAAGCTCCTTCCAAGCTCATTCGGGTTGTTGTTAGAATTGAATTTCTCGTGACTGTAGGGTAGACGTTCCCACTTCTCACTGCTTCTTAGCTACGTTCATTTCTCCCAAAGGCTCCGTGCTGCCCACATTCCACACGTAGCCGCCCATCTTCAAACCAGCAACGAGAGGCTAAGGCAGCTTGATGTTGAGTCACCATGTTTCAGCTGTCTTTGACTTCCTTTCCTCTCCCTGCTCTCTACTGTAGTGAGTTCATATGAGATCCGCCTACATCCCCCAGGACAGTTGCCTCATCTTACAGTCAACTACTTAGTAACCATTAAAGTCACATTTGCAAATTCCTTTTTCCCATGTGATATAAAATGTTTACAGGGAATATGGATCATGGAGGCCAAAATTCTGCTTACTACAGTTAGAAAAATACTAATTTCAGTCACATCAAAGTAGAGAAAGTTCAGATAATTTCTACTTTTATCGACAGATACTCCTGAGTTGTTTGAAATTTAAAAATAATTCACAGGAACAAATAATTTGTATAATTGGGAAAGAAGCTACTTATTCAGTAGAGAAATAAAGTATACTTGCATAGCTGTACTGTTGATGTCTGATGCTTTGTTGAGGGGAACAGTTAATGATTAAAAGGTTTTTTGTTTGTTTTGTTTTGTTTTTCTACTATTTTGACCAATTTTGCACACTTGTATCTGGTAATCTGAGCAACATGTGACGACAACAATTTGCAGTATAACAACCAATGGTGAATACCTACAATCCTCCCTAGTACCACTATGTATTGTCTCTAATGTTCTTTTAAATTATTATCTTCTTATTCTCTTTAATGGTTTAGTCAATCTTCTATTCTTACATCTGGTAATCTGAGCAACTTCGTTGAAGATAACAATATGTAATATAACAACTACTGTTAATCTCTATCATTTGGTTTGAAACCCTGTATCATTTTTAATGTCCTTGCTTTGTGTTGTTTTAATTTTGCTATTGTTCTTTTTTTTATACTATTTTCTTTAAAATAAAAAAATTCAAAAAAGAAATAAAATGTACTTGAGTAAGAGCCATGGGTTTTCATTACCTATTAGTGTTTGATCACAGGTGTGAGAGTTGTTATGTAGACATGACTGGCTTTGTATCTGGAGGCTATGTTATCACATTCTGGCACATTCTTGCTTAAAACTGTGCAAGTGCTTCCATTAGTTTTAAAATCTAAGAAATGTTAAGAACCAGTTTTGGTGACTTGAAGCTTACTGTGTGGGACCTGTGTGGGACTCTCACATGCTTATAAAAGAGAGTGCCAAGTCTTTGCAGGAGTTACAACTCCTGAATTTTTGAAGGCATTCCAGAAGATTTCCAGCAAAGTTCTATGAAAACAAGTCGGGACCAAAGGTATAGCTCAGTGATGGTATTCACGTTTAGCATATGTGAGATGCTGAGTTCCACTCACAGCACACCTCCCTCCAAAAAGGATAGTTGAATACTGGACAGAGATGTTGTTTAGTGCCAGAGGATGTGCTTTGCATGAGGTCCTGGGTTTAAATCCCAGCACTATATGTGCACAATTATACAGTTGCTTCTAGTCCCAGCTACTCAGGATTTTGAGGCATGAAGATCACGTGTACCCAGTAGTTCAAGGCCAGCCAGTGCAACATAGGGAGACTGTCCCAAAACTAAAAATGGCAAGCAGCCCCCAAAAAACCTAGGTTTTTCACTGTTTGTTTGTCCATTTTGTCTTTTTGAGACAAGGTCTTGCTCTGCAGTTCAGGCTGGCCTTGAGCTTTGTAGCTCAGGTTGGTCTCGAACTCGCAATGATACTCCTACCTCAGCCTCCTGAGTGCTGGGATTACAGGTGTGCACCACCATGCTTGGCTCTTCACTGTATTTTGAGATCAGCAGGGAGACTAGCTCCTAGATGTCATATGGTTAATTAATTGGCTAACAATCTTTCTTCCCTGGAGATTTTCTCACTTGGTCAACCAGAGAGAAAGAAGATAAAACCTAGCTGTCTGCTGGTCTTTTGGAACTAAGGTTTAGTGTCTTGGAAATCCACCCTTTAAGGTCAAAATAGTTCCCGTTTTCTAATAATGTATTGGTAAAATCCAGGCATGGTGGTACATGCCTATAATCCCAGAATTTTGAGAGTCTCAGGCAAAAGGATTGATAATTAAGAGTTGTGCTCAGGAAATTTAGGGATGATAGGTTTTCCAGCACAGAAAGAAATAAGATAGAATAAAAATGCCTTTATTGAGGGCACAGAGAAGACTAAAGCAGGAAATAGGAATGTGGAGCTTCTGAAGGCTTAGCTGGAAGAACAATGGCTATATAGGGCCAGGCTGGAGGTGGGCTTTAGGGGGGTGGACCACCAGCTTTGGGTGGGAGCGTGGGAAAATGGAACACGATTCTACAAAAAGGGGAGTACGAAGTCGAAATTTGACTCAGAGGAAGAAGGGTGGGGCTTAGTACATGACCTCTAGTGACCAGTGCCATGTTGGCTTGCAGCCATACTGGTCAGCGCCATGGCACATGGCCTCCATCCCCTTTTCCAAGACACATGATGTGACTGACTCGAGTGTCCTCTGTGGAGGAAGGGAAGAGTATATACTCTGTCAGGAGCATGTTGGGGTTCACAAAGTGGAAGGTCCCTTCAAGTCATGAGTTCAGAAATTGTAGAGGATCAGAGATCTGCAGTCCACCCAGGACCTAATGGCCACACTTGAGATTAGAGGCCACACAGGAGGCCTTTGACTGGAGCAGACATTGCAAAGATAATATGAATTTTCTTATTTTTGGAGAGACTCTTCCCTAATGTAGGGTAAAATATAACTTGATAAAATGTAAAGAAAAATATGTAGATATATTAGATGTATTTGTACTTACGTATCTCTGTAAGGAGATAGACTAGTGTATTCATAGTAGTCAGCTTTGCAATGGTATAGAGGGTCAAGAGACTATGAGGAGATCAGCCTCATGTTACATCAATTTTTTCCATTTGAACGTAACTGAGGTGTAATATTTATACTTATTTATGGACTACAGTATTGTAAATGAATATTGCCTATAATGCATGATAATAAAATTACAATGGTTAGCATTTCCGTGTCCTGAAATATGAGCATTCCTACATGTTTTAAACTTTTAAGTGCTTCTATACTTGTTTCAAAATTTATAATTAATTGTGGTAGACTGGAGTTAACCTACTGTGTCTATGACATTGGACATTGGAACTACTTCCTGTCTAACTTGGTTTTGGTGCCTGTTGTCCACACCTTCATTCTACTGCTCCTGCTTTCCTCCCTGGTCTCTAATATCCTCCATTTACACTACTTCTCTATATATAATAAGTTATTTTAGCTTCCACAAATGCATGAAACATGCAATGTTTGTCTTTCTGTGATTGGCTTAGTTCACTTAACATAATGTCCTCCAGTTCCATCCATGTAACAACATATGACAGGTTTTCACTCTTTTTTTTGGCTGAATAGTATTGCATTGTGTGTACATACCACATATTTTGGTGCTGTTACCATGGCAAAAAGTGACCACGTAACTAATTTCAGAGTCTATCAGCCCATCCCTCACTTTCATGTCTTCAATGGCATGTGCCCATAACCAGAGTATTAGTGGTGTCGCTCAGCATTTGAAAGGCCCATTGCCCTAAGGTCAGCAGTATATGCTCTTTGAAACACACTGATTTGCACCATCCCAGGGAAAAAGGCAAATGGCCATGGAGCTTGGGTCATAAGGCACTTCTCTGTCTGACACTGGCCTTTATCTGGGAGTAACTTATATTCTGAGCCACTGATTTCAATTCATGTAGCAGACTTTTTCCTTGTTGCTTCGCCCAGGTGGATTGGGATTATGAAAAATGAGTGTGATGCCACCAAGGAGGAGAAAGTATCTTCATTATGAAATGAGGGAGTTTAAGTTGTAGGAAGGTCTGTTGAATGGAGTATACGATATCAGTACTCTAGGTAGAAAGGAGTAAGTTGCAGTCGTATATGAGTTTCCCTAGAAACTGAGGTCCTTTCCACTCTGAAGAGCAGAGAACAGCTATACTTACATCTCAGCAGTTGTCTCCAAAAGGCTAGAATGAATATAAAATGATTTAATAAACAAACTACACTGACCATAGTGTTAACTTAGGAACAGAGAAAAAATATGCTTTCCATTAGAGCAGTTGCAAATTAGACTCACAGTTCCTCCCACCCCCACTCCCTCCCTATTCATGTCTACAGTAAATCATTTCAAACTGAACAGACCACTGTGTAAATTCATTCTGTATTCATCTGAGCACAGTCCAGAAAGCAAATCAGAAGAACAAAGTGTAGCCCTAGGCGATAGTTTCACAGAGTACGGGTGACAAGTACAACCCCTGCATCTTCCGACCAAATCAATTTCAAGCACTTGTCTTTCTGAAATGCACAATAAAACATGTGGAGCCCAAACAATTAAGTTCTAAAGTATCTACTTTAGATATCTAAAAATGAAACCTAAGGGCAGTAGATTAGCTGTGCACAGATAGCTTTATTTCTGATATTTCTTTATTCTTTTTCTTGTTCCTTTGGTTATTCTTCTCGTTTCTTTCTTTGTTTTCTTAATATTTATTTATTTATTTACTGCCACCCTAAAGCCAGTTACAGAAGGTGATCTCCCAAAGCACTGGGTCAATTAGACGTGAGAGAAGCTTGAGGTTCAGTGGCCTGGATTTCCTCGTGCTTTAACAAGGGTAGTTAAAGAAGAAAGACTGTCAAGTACTTGATGAATCATTTTAGTTGTCTCTGGAGCAGCAGTCATTCAAGACAGAAGGGTAAAGGCTAAGCTAACAAAACTTCATCAAATACTCTATTCTCCAGGGAGCGCACTACACCAGCTGAGAACTTAGGGAAATTTGATGAGATTACTTCGTTCTCCCAATGGAGAAAACACACTGTCTCTACCGGTTCCTCAATGGAGTGTCCAGGATTTCAGATTTACTCTATGTGAGAGCAGTAGTGATTTCACCAGGGTCACATAAGCCATGATTTCAGGAAGATATGGTGAGAGAGAAAGACCAGAAAGGAAGACTTTGCAGGGCCCATGTTAGGTCCCCTTATTCAGTGCCCATGTATTTCTGTATCTTTCTATGTCCACCTTGAGATTACATAAAGTACTTTGATCAAAAATGAGACATTGAAATGAATAGACACTTCTTAGAAGTAGAAATGGCCAATAAATAGATGAAAAAAATGTTAAACATATTTGGCCATCAGAAAATACAAACTTAGCGTGGCGTAATACACAATGGAGTAATGATTAGCCACAAAGAACAGTAATTTTAAATAATTTGGGGGAAAATGAATGCAGCTTGACATGATAATGCTTTGAGAAATAAATCAGACACACAGGCCAAATTTCACGTATTTGCTCTTATATCAGAAACCCAAAGTGTACATAATTTAAAGAGCAAAATTAAAAGATAATACAAGACAGAGAAATAGGTATTTTGCGAAAGTAAAGGGGACATAGAAATGGAAGCAGAGGGGAGGGAGGAGAAGGGAAGGGGCAGTACAAAAATTAAGATGAGATATGTACATGTACCAACTCCCCAAAATGAATTTATTCATTATTTATGGTAAATGTGCACCAATAAAAGAAAGTTACAAACAACATTAGAAATAAAATTCATTAGTTGTATTCTTTAAGACAGACTTCTGGTCATGTTTATGTAAAATTTTACTTGTTCTTCTGTTTATGAAATACATTACACTTATTGATTTCCATATGTTCCCTTGCAGCTCTAGGATAAAAGCTATTGGTCATGACATATGATCTTTTACATTATTTGTTACATTCCTTTGCCATTATCTTGTTGAGGATTTTTGCACCTATGTTCATTAAAGTAACTGGTCTGTAGTTTTCCTCTTTAGTGGAGTCCTTATCTGGTTTTCGAATCAAGATTACATAAGCTTCCAAGAATGAGTCTGGCACTACTGCTTTCCTTTCAGTTTCATTAAATAATTTGAAAATTATTTGTGTTAGAGCTCACTGAAGTTCCTTGTCAGCCTACTCAGGGGGCCCCAGGGAGATTTTCACAGGTCTGGTCCAAAGGTTAAAGAACATACTTGTGCAAAATGTCACCAACAACAGCAGGAAGTGTGGAGCAGAGCAGAGAAGCAGAGCAAGGGCTTCCTGCATCTTTATTGTAAAATTCTTATTCAGGTTGTTATGTTTACATTCTTACATAGTGCTGTAACCAGTGTGTGTGTGCATGTGTGTGTGTGTGTGTTTAACTGAGCTAAGTCATGGTTGTATAACTATAGCGCCCTGTGCACCTATGCTAGACAGGCAGGGTCACATCCTCAAGTGTTCTTGGATGCCCCTGAGCTTTGAAGCAATCTGAGTGGTTCCCCACATCCCAAGGAATTCAGCAGTGATTTCCTCAGGCCCTAGGCTTTTCTTAGTTGGTAGACTTTTTATTACTGTTTTAATTTCATTTCCTGTTAGTGTGTTAATCAGGGTATTTGTGTCTTCTTGGCTCACTTTTGGTAATTCTTATGTGCTAGAAATCTATCCATCTCTTTTAAGTTCTCAATTTATTCAAATACAGGTTTTAATAGTGTTTACTAAATAATCTGCTACATTTCAATGGTGTCTGATGTGATTGTAGTACAGTTAGAAACAAGGGAGCTGAGTCATTCGCTTCCCTACATTTGACTGTATGCACCATCCTAATGATTACCTGTTTAAACCGAGGAGGTCCTAATGCCTGAAGCTGCAGTGCACTCACAGCAGTACCAGATGGAATGGAAGGCACCTGGAGTCAGAGGTGTCTGACCCTTTAAGTACTGGAAGCCTGAGTTATCACGGGTTCCTCTTTCTCCTCTTTTGTTTTTCCTTTTTCCTTACTATGGTTCCTGCTACTAACCTGCCATGATCGTCAATAAACTTAGCTACTTACTGTGAGGTGCACACTTGGCAATTTTTCCCTTGTCATACACAAGAACCTGTACTGTTTTTTCCCATTCAATTATAACAATTGCACGCTTCCATTTCAAACTGCATTAATGTATTTTTTCTTTTCATCTATTGGTAAGTTTGGCTAAGTATTTACCTATTTTCTTTATATTTTTAAAGAGCCACCTATTTGATTCAATGATACTTTGTATTATTTTGCTTTTTAAAATACATTTTAAAAATTAATTTCATGGGTACACTTTCGATATACATGATGATCATAGTCATTGTGTATGTAACATATCTTGATTTTTGTATTTTTCCCCATTTCCCTCCAATCCCGTCAACCCTTGTTCCCTCCTAATTTACAAAGCTTTGTGTCCACTTTATCCTTCTATTCTCATTTTTTTTTTCTTCCTTCCATTCCCCTCCCCCTCCCCTTGTACCTCTTTGCATTTGAACATTTTCTCCCTAATTCCCAGTACCTATCATCCATTTTCATTCTTATTTATGCTTTTGGTTGCTTGCACAAGAGAAACAATGTGATATTTAAACGTATGTGTCTAATTTATTTTACTTAAAAGTATGATCTTAAAGTGCATTCATTTACACAACAGTGTCTCAAATTTACCCTTCTTTATGGTAAAGTAGTACTCCATTGTATATAAAAACATGCTCTTTATCCATACATCTACTGATGGGCATCAGGGCTATTGCTAACATATAGCTATATACTCTGGTTTCTCTTCAGATCGTATAAATCTTTCCCCTTTTCTAAGATATAGCTATGATGAATTCTATTGCTTTAAATGTGGAAGTACATATATCATTGTATGATGCTTTGACTTTCAGGAAGATGCCTAGAAAGGGAATGGCTAGATCAAGTGGCACCTCTAGTTTTAGTTTCTTGAGGAATCATCACACAGATTTCCATATTGGTTGTACCAATTTACACTCCCACCAACAATTGACAAGGGCTTTTTCCCCACAGCCCCTCCAGCATTTGTTATTAAGTCATTCTTTCTGGAGTGATATGAAATCCCAGTGTTTTCACTTGCATTTCTAAATGACTAGTGATGTTGAACATTTTTTTCATTTTTTTTTTTTTGCTGTTTGTACTTCTTCATCTAAAAGATGTCTACTCATTTCAGTCAATTTTTGGATTGAGGATTTAAATTTCGGGGGTCTGATTTTTTGAGTTCTTTATATAGTCTACATGTTAGTCCTTTGTCTGAGGAATAGCTGGTAAGATATTGTTATCATTCTGTGTGTTGTCCCTTCACTCTATTGGTGATTTATTTTGCTGTGTAAGATATTTAATAAGATCCCAGTTGTTTGTCCTTTGTAATATTTCCTGTGCTGTTGGGTTTCTGTTAGGAAGGACTTTGTCTACACATATGTCTTCAAGAATTTTACCTATTTTGTCTTCCAGCAGATTGTTTCTGCTTCAATATTTAGATCTTAGGTCCATTTTGAGTGTAACTTAGCACATGGGGTTAGAGATGGGTTTAATCTTTGGAATGTGGAAAGCCAGTTTTCCCACTACCATTTTTTCTCCAGGGAACATGTTTGGCCACTTTGTAAAAGAGGAAGTATCTGAGTGTGCTTGTAGTTGTTTCTGCAGCTTTTTTTCTGTTCCATTGATACTTGGGTCTGTTTCTTTTGTTGTTGATTTTTGCCAGTACCAGGCCATTTCTATCACAGCTTTGTAATATGACTTCAAATCAGTGATTGTGCTGTTCCTACCTTGCCTTTGTTGCCTAGAATTTCTTTTGCTATTCTAGGTATTTTCTGATTACATCTGAATTTTAGGATTGTTTTTTCTAGTTCTATGAGGAATGCTGTTGGTATTTGGATGGGAATAGCATTAAACCTGTATAAAAGTTTTGGGGTTATGCCCATTTTTACTATATTGGTTCTGTCTATTCAAGAACTGGGGACACCTTCCATTTTCTGATATCCTCTTTCTTCTCCTTTTTCTTCATACTATAATTTTCAGTGTATAGGTCTTTCACTCTGTTAGATTCTTAAGTATTTAATTTTTATTGATACTATTGTGGATAATGCTGCTTCCCTAATTTTTCTCTCAGTGGGATTTTTTATTTACTGTACTGGAATGCTAATAGTTTTTGAGTGTTGAATTTGCATTCTTCTATGCAGCTGAATTTGGTTATTAAATCTAGAAGTCCTTGGTGATGTTCTTGGCATCTTTTATGTACAGTATCATGTTATCCACAAATAATAATAATTCAACTTTTTCCTTTCCTATGCTTATTCCTTTTATTTCTTTCTCTTGTCTAATTTTCTGGCTAATGTTCAGAACTTCATTGAACAGAAGTGATGATAGTGATCATCCTTGTCTTGTTGCTAATTTTAGAGTGAAAACTTTCAGGTTTTGACATTTAATATTCAGGTTGAGCAGAGTAAAAAGAAAATGCACAGATTGGGAAAAAATCCTAACTGGCTATTCCTTGGACAAAGGCCTTCTATCTAGAACATACAAACAATTAAAAAACATGAACCTGTCCAAATTCAAAGACCCAATCCAGAAATGGGCATGTGAAATGAATACATACTTCTCAGATAAAGAAATACAAAGGGCAAATAATATATGAGAAAATGTTCTACATCTTTAGTCATTTGAGAAATGCAAATGAAAACAACATTGAGATTTCATCTCACCCCAGTAAGACAGGCCAGCATCAAGAAATCATGCAATAACAAATGCTGGCGAGGCTGTGGAGAAATAGGAACTCTCCTGCACTGCTGGTGGGAATGCAGACTGGTGAAACCACTGTGGAGATAGGTTTGGAGATTCTTCAGCACACTAGGTCTAGAGGTCCCAGCCAACCCAGCTATTCCCCTTCTGGGTATTTTCCCAGAAGATCTGAAAACATCATATCACCGTGATATATGTGCACCCGTGTTTATAGCAGCACAATTTGTAATAGCTAAATTGTAGAAGCAACCCAAATGTCCATCCACAGAGGACTGGATTTTAAAAACTGCGGCATTTTTACACAATGGAATATTATTCAGCTATAAAGAAGGACAGGCTGGAGGCTTTTATAGGCAAATGGTCATGGTTAGAGACCATACTCATAAGTGAGGTAAATCAGATGTGCCTGTGCAAACAGCATATTGTATCATTAGTGTAGGAACCTGGAGGTGGGAATATAGATCGGGAGGTATGAAGGGAGACTGCTCAAAAGTAGAGAGCAATCGGGATGAAGGGAAGGAGAAAAGGAAGAGAGGGATAGCTGTGTAGGTATGCATATATGTGCAGGATGGCTGACATGGTTGCATTATTGTCTCATGTCGTTTTGGTGTAAGGAACAATCGATGATTGTTTGATCAATCTTGTATGTCTATTTGTATTGTCCTGAGCATACACTTTGAAGTTATCAATGTGTAATACAGCAACCGTTGTTGATCCCCTGCCTCCTTATTTGTACTTCAGTTTTTGTACTGTTCTTGTGCTGCGGTGTGTCTGTTTGTTGGTGTTATTGTTCTTTTACTTTTAAAATAAAAAAAAAATATGCAGGTTGTTTTTCATAGGTGGCTTTTATCGGATTGAAATAAAGATCATCTATTTTCAGTTCTCTGTAGAGTTTTTTTTTTTTTTTTTTTTTTGGCGGTACTGAAGATCAAACTCAGGACCCTGCGCTTGCTAGGCAGGCGCTTATTCCACTGAGCTATATCCCCAGCCCTCTCTGTAGAGTTTTTATCATTAATGGGTGTTGAGCTTTGTCAAGTGCTTTTCTTGTATGCATTAAAGTGACCATATGGTTCTTGTCCTTGATTCTGTTGATGTGATATGCTACATTTATTGATTTATGTATCTTTAATTATCCCTGCATCCCTGGGATGAATACTACTTGGTGATGATGTACAATCTTGATGATGAGCTGCAGTCTGTTTGCCAGTAATTCACTGAGGATTTTTGTATCTATGTGTACTAAGGAGATTGGCCTATGATTCTCTTTTGGGGTTGGACTCATCTCTGGTTTTGGTACCCAGGTCCCCAAGGGGAAGAAGGTCTGAGAGGTTACCTATTTGAAAACAACCATTTCCTTTCCACTTGTCTCTGTATTTATTCCTCTCTCCTCTACCTTCATCCCTCCATCTCTGCCACTCAGCTGGAGAGAGATACCTGTGTCCCCCCCACCCCAATGCTGCCTTCCCTGGAATCTCAGGAAGATGATCAGATTGCTTCAAACAGTGACTTTGGGAGTATTTCTTCCCTTGAAATTTCATTAAAGAGTTTGAAGAGTAGTGGCGTTAGAACTTTTATAAAGTTCTTATGGAATTCAACACTGAATTTATCAGGACCTGGGCTTTTCTTTGTTGGTATTTTTTAAATTACTTCTTCAAATTTATTGACTGGTTATTAAACTATTTATATCATCTTGATTCAGCCTGGGTAATTCATGTGTATCTTGGAATCTGCCAGTTCTGACTTTTCCATCTTATTAGAGTACAATTTCTCAAGGTGGGTATTCATAAATTTTGCTGAAACCACTGAGATTTTGCTTTTCTTTCTTAATTGCACGGATGTGAGTTTTCCTTTCCTTTTTTTGATAATGTTGGCTAAGAATCTGTCTATTTTATTTACTCTTTCAATGAACTGGCTTTTCAATTCATTGCTCCTTTACATAGAAGTACCACAATTTTTTTATCCATTCCCCAGTGCATGGACATTTGGGTTGCTTCCACAATTTAGCAATTGCTAATTGCACTCCTATAAACATGGGTGCACATATATCACTGTGATACGATATTTTCAGATCTTCTGGGAAAATACACAGAAGGGGAATGGCTGGATGAAATGGGACCTACTTGCTAATAGAATGCAGCAAATCAAGCCCTAAAAGAAAATATGGAGCTTAAAACTCAGACTGATATATCCTGCAAAACTATCTTTCAAAACTGATGGATAAATAAGGTGGGTTCAAGATAAAGAGGACCTTAGGAAATTCATGACCATTAAATCAACACTCCAAGCTGGTAGGGAGCCAAGTCCAAGTTGGTAGGAGCCTCACGGCCAGACACCAGCCTGAACTTCAGTGGAACTAAAGGTTTCAGGCTTGCTGGGATTGTCTACTATCTCATTGTGAATCTTCTGGCTTGATGGGATTAATCAACATGCATCTACTCTCTATCTACCCACTCTGTCTAGCATTGACCACATACACACACCATGAAGAGGGCATTATTTTTTCTTACTTTTTCTTTTCTTTTTTTTTGTTTTATTGATTGTTAGTTCTTGTTTTCATATGAGAGTAATCATTATTTCTACTTTTTTGTTTTTGCTTTCTTTTCATGTTATTTCTTCCTTCCCTCCCTCCTGTCTTCTTTGCCACTTTCCTCAAAGTTTTCATAAGGTTTTATTGTCGTTTAGCCTTGCTTGTGATTTATTTCTCTTCTTCTATTTCTCTGTTTCCCCCAACCCTTTTTAAATGATCTCCTCTGAGGGAAAAATTACCATATTGAGAGCATATTAATATATACACATTGCTGGTTTGTTTTAGATTTTGCTATATAATTACAAATCGGGTGAATAAGGTAAAAAGATAATAAATTAACAGTTACCACAGTTTGTTATTTTCTAGGATATGTTTGATGGTATTTCTATTACATACTTGTTTGAATCAGTTGTACTTGTATGCCAAGACTAAGATACCCGGGATCATAAACCATACTATAGGCCAGTGTCAAAAAAAATAGAGTCTAAGCCAAATACACAACTCTTCATCCCCAATAAATTGAAGAGGTATATTGCAACAGACTCAAAACCCACTATGCTTGGAAGACATCTCTGTGAAGTAGTCATTTTCTAAGGATTCTAAATACTAACAATAGCACCAGGTTTTTTTTTTGTTCTTTTTTTTTTTTTTTTTTTTTGGCGGTACTGGGGAAATACTAACAATAAAGCTACAGGCCATAATCAATTTACAAGCATCAACCCAAGGATTAAAGTAAAAAAAATACAAAATCAGAAGACATGGAAGCAAGATGCAACCCCAGATCTTAAGCTTGCCAAAAATAAAGCCAGAGGGCAATGAGATGGAAAAATTAGGAAACCACCCATCTGGATTTTTGAAGTGGCAACAGTGGCAATAACAAAGTGATCAATGAGGTTCTAAAAAAAATCCATTCAAAAATAATTTCTCAGATAACTACAGAGATGGGTACCATAAAAAAGGTTATCGTTATGGTTAGTAAGTCTAGAGCAAATACATATAAAAAATAGAGAAGCTAGAAAAACGATGAAAAACATGAATGTCCAACATAGGAAAAAAATGCAATCTATTCAAATGATTCAAAAGATATCCAAGAGTTTAAAAATTCTATTTAATGTATACATAGCAGAATGAACCAGTGTGAGAACAGCACATCAGATACAGAAGACAGGAATTTGGTTAGCAATCATGAAAAGAATCATTTCTTTCTTTTTTTTTTTTTTTGTGGTACTGGGGGTCAAACTCAGGATCTTGCGCTTGCCAGGCATGTGCTTATGCCAGTGAACTATATCCCCAGTCTCAAAAGAATCATTTCTTAAAAATAGCAAGGGACCACAAAAAAACCCAACAACTGCTACATAATGAAAGAATACTACAAGATTGATCAGAGTCAATGAAAAAGCAGGAGATAGCATTAATTACCTAATAAATATGTTCACAAAAGTAGTGGCAGAAAATTTCCAAAGAAAAATTTTATATACAGTAAGTGAGGCATATAGAATGCCAATTAGCCATAATAAAAAATCTACCCCAATGCATATGATACTTAAGATTCCAGAAATTCAACACAAGAAGAGAATATAAAAAGGTATTAGAGAAAACAAAGATATCACCTATAAAGAAAAGCCCATCAGAATCACAGCAGACATTCAACACAAACTCTCACATCAAAGACAGCTTGGAGTGATGCATTTCAAGCCCTAGAAGAAAATAGTCTCCAGTCCAGATTTATGTAGCACACAAACCTAGCTTTCAAATTTGATGAAGAAATAAGATATTTTAATGATGCAGAACAACTGAAGTAATTCATGACCACCAAACCAGCACTCCAAAACATTTTGAAGGACATTCTAGAAAGACATAACAAGGACTGAAATGCCATGAAACTGAACAGAATGAATTCACCAGGTAAGGCAAGTTAAACAGAGTGGGGGATGGGGGAAGGGGAACTAATGAAAGGAAAATCACACAAGGATAAGTCAATACATATCAGTTGTAGCCAGCAATGTGAATGGTCTCAGTTCATCAGTCAAAAGAAATAGACTGGCAGAAAAGATCAAGAAGCAAGATTCAACAATATGCTGAATACAAAAACAATTTAATTTTAAAAGAAGTTCAAAGACTGACATTCAAAGGATGGAAAACAATACTTCATACAATAAAAACTTGGAAAAATGCAGGGATAGAGCTTTCATTTGCAGGCACAGTGGATTTCAAGCCAAGACTAAATAAGACAGACAAAGAAGGTCACTAATGTTTGTACAGGGAACTATCCAAAAGGAAAGGACAACAATCATACATATATGTGAACCAACTACCAGAGCCCACAACTGTGTAAAACAAATATTAAAGAAATGAAAAACCAAGTAAACACCAATGTGATTGTAGTGCGGGACATCAATAACCCACTGTTACAAATAGATCAACTAGACAAAAACTCAACAAAGAAATATCAGAACTATACCAAGCCAATGAACAAATGGATTTCGATGTCTACAAAGTGTTCCACTCCACAGCACCAGAGTACACATTCTGCTGAAATGCACACATGATGTTGTCCAAATTAGACCATGTGCTAGCTCATAGAACATGCTTAAGTAAATGCAAAATTTTAAAATTCCATGCATATTATCAGACTAAAATCGAATAAAGTTGGAAATCAGTGGCAAAGGAAAACACCAAAACTATATAAACACATGAAAATTAAATAACACCCTACTGAACAAACAATGGGTCACAGAGGAAAATAAAAAAGAAATCAATCAGTTTCTACAATTAAACCATAATGCCACTACAACATATTGGAATTTATGGGACACAATGAAAGTAGTCCTGTGAGAGAAATTTATAGCAGTAAATTTCTATATTATTGAAAACAGAGTGAGCTCAAATAAACAACCTTATATTGAGCCTTAAGCTTCTAGTAAAAGAAGAAGTCAAGCTGAAAGCTCATAAAAAGGAAGAAATTATAAAGATCAGGGCAGAATTTAATGCAATGGAGATTAGGAAAACAGCACAAAGAATCAATGAATTGAAGAATTGCTTCTTTGAAAGATTAAATAAAGTACAGAAACTCTCAGCCAACCTCATCAAAAAAGGAAAGAAAAGGGTCAAATCCATGCAGTTAGAAATGAAAAGGGTGAAATCACAATGGATCTTGCAGAAATCCAGAAGTAGGTATTGATATACTATTTAGAGAACCTGTATTTTAATAAGGGAGAAAACACAGAAGAAACAGAGAGATTCCTAGATACATATGAATTACCAAAGCTGAATCGAGAAGATGTAAAAATTCTAAATAATCAATATCAGTCAATGATATTGAAAACATAGTTTAAAAACCTAGCAACAAAGAAAATCCCAGGTTCTGACATATTCACTGCTGAATTCTACAAGATATTTAGAGAA
>PVLD010028438.1:0-19405 GCA_004027595.1 Dinomys branickii
AGAGATGAAATCACTACAGATCCTATAGAAATTCAGAAGGCCATCAGTACCTCCTTTGAAAATCTTTACTCTCCCAGGATGGAAAACACAGAGGAGATGGACAGATTTCTAGATACATATGAACTACTAAAGCTGAATGAAGATGATATAAAAATCCTGAATAACCCTATATGAGCAAGCAAAATTGAAAATGTAATAAAAAACTTGCCCATGAAGAAAAGCCCAGGTCCTTATGGACTTACAGCTGAATTCTACAAGAAATTTAGAGAAGATTTAATGCCAATATTTCTCAACTCTTTAAGGAAATGGAAAAGGAAGGAATTCTCCCCAACTCATTCCTGGAGGCAAGTATTATCATTTAGTAACAGAGCTGGATACAAACTTATCATTCAAAAATCAATAGCATTCCTGTACCCAAAGGGCAAGCAGAATGAGAAAGAAATCAATGAAACCACACCTTTTATAATAGGATCTAAAAAATGAAATACTGAGGAATCAATCTATCAAAAGAAGTAAAAGATCTATACAGTGAAAATTACAGTACTGTGAAAAGAGATGGAAGAGAATTTCAGAAAATGGAAACATATTCCTTGTTCATGGATAGGAACAACCAACACTGTGAAAATGGCCATACTCCCAAAATTGTTGTACAGATTTGATGCAATTCCCTTAAAAATTCCACTACTATACCTCACAGATCTAGAGAAAACATTCCTAAAATTCATGTGGAACCAGAAGAGGCCTAGAATTGCAAAAGAACTCCTGAGAAACAAAAGAAAGGTAAGAGGCATCACAACCCCTGACTTGAAATTATACTACAAAGCTATTGTGATAAAATCAGCATGGTACTGGCAAAAAAAAAAAAACCAGACCTGAAGATCAATGGAACAGGTTAGAAGCTGCAGACACAGCTACAAACATGCTCTGCCACCTTAGATTTGACAAAGGGGCCAAACATGTTCACTGGAAGAAAGATAGCCTATTTAATAAGTGGTGCTAGAAAAACTGGCTTTCCACATGCCAAAGAATAAAGCTAGACCCATGTATATTACCAGGCACTAAATTAAAGTCAAAATGGATCAAAGATTTAAATATCAAAACAGAATCACTAAATCTACTGGAAGAGAAAGTAAGTAAAACTCTCAAAGACATAGGAGTAGGCAGAGAGTTCATGAACAAAAACCAAACTGCATGGCAAATACTTCAAAGAATCAACAACTGGGATCTCACCTTATTGAAATATTTCTGCACATCAAAGGAAATCACCAACAGAGTAAAAAGAAAACCTATGAATTGGGAAAAAGTTTTATCCAATTGCTCCTCTGACAAAGGACTCCTATCTACTACATGTAAAGAATTTAAAAAACATTAGGCCCCCAAAATTCAAAGACCCAATCCAAAATTGGCCATCTGAGGTGAGCACACACTTCTCAGAGGAAGAAATACTAATGGCAAATAGACATGAAAAAATGTTCAACATCATTAGTCATTTGAGAAATGCAAATTAAAACACTGAGATTTCTTACCCTACATAGAATGGCTATTATTAAGAAATCAACCAATGACAAATGCTAGAGAGGTTGTGGGGAAAAAGAAACACTTCTCCACTGCTGCTGGGAGTGTCGATTGGTGAAACCACTGTGGAAATCATTCTGGAGATTCCTCACAAAACTAGGATTGGAAGTCCCGCTTAACACAGCTATTCCCTTCTGGGTATTTTTCTAGAAGAATTAAAAATGTCACACCACAGCGATATATGTGCTCCCATGTTTATAGCAGTGCAATTGTCATAGCTAAATCTTGGAAACAACTCAAACGCCCATCAACTGAGGAATGGATAAAAAAGATGTGATATTTCTATGCAATGGAGTATTACTCAGCTATAAAAAAGATAAACTCGAGGCTTTTATAGGTAAATGGATGCAACTAGAGACCATTCTCATAAGTGAAGTAAATCGGACCCACATGTATAAACATCACATTATGTCCCTGGTGTAAGAACATGAAAGAGTAAATAAAACCCAAAATGTACAATAGATAATAAGAAAGGGAAAGAAACTGCTCAAAGGAAGAAACAACTGGGATGAGGGAAAGAAGAAAAAGTACTAAGGTAAATTACATAAATATGTATATATATGGTTTGGTGGCATAACTATACTGTTGGTGTCTGATGGTTTGTTGAGGACAACAGTTAATGATTAAAAGTGTTTTTTTTTTATTTTTTTTTTTACTATTTTGACCAATTTGGCATGCTTGTATCTGGTAATGTAAGCAACTTGTGTGACAACAACAATTTGCAGTATAACAACCAGTGGTGAATCCCTACCACCCTGCCTAGTGCTTCTATGTATTGTCTCTAATGTTCTTTTAAATTATTGTTTTCATATTCTCTTTGATGTTTTGATCTATCTATTCTTACATCTGGTAATCTGAGCAACTTGGTTGAAGATAACAACATGTAATATGACAACCACTGTTAATTGCTATCATTTGGTTTGAAACTCTTAACATTTTTAATGTCCTTGCTTTGCGTTGTTTGTATTTTGCTTTTGTTCTTTTTTTGTACTATTTTCTTTAAAATAGAAAAGGGAAAAGAAATGCTTGCTTTGGTCATAGATCAAAGTACTTAGTTTGGATACAGAGGGGTGGGGGACCTCAGACTCCTGGGTGGGCAGCTGAGAGCAGGAATTATAGTAGTGGGGAGAGACAGAGAAGAATGAATTCAAGGATCAATTTCAATGCGATTATAAATAGGGTGAGTGGACTTGGTAACAAAAGAGCAAGACAAATATGGCTCTTTGCACTGTCTCAAGTTGACACCACAATTAAACCACTAGACTTCACAACATGCTCCATGATAGGTCCTCCTTGACCTTCGGTAGATTTTCAGCTTTGGGAGTCTTGGGTGAGGTTAGGAGCTCCACACTGTCCCTAAGGCCAAACCTAGACAGGTCAGGGGACTGGAAGGGGAGGGGCTGATTGTGAAAATCTTATGGAGGACTGGAGTTCTCTCCCAGTTTCTCCAGGGTATCCTATTTCAGAAGAAAACAGAAAGCCTCTTAGCCAGTCATACTGTTGGGATCAACCCTAGATTTACTGAATCAGAGATTCTAGAGGTGTGACCTAGTTTGTTTGTTTGTTTGATGTTTATTTATTTATTTAATGGAAAAAGCAAAACAAAATTTCAAAACAAAATAATAGTACAATAATAATAGTTAATAGATCATGTATTGTTATCTTCAAAACAGTTACTCAGAGTACAAGATATGGGCATAAAATTTTCTCCAAATGATATTAGCACAAAGCTTTCTTTTTAATGAACTAAGACAAACTAGCAGTAGAACTATTTTGTATTTTCTTTACTTTTTCCTTCCTTTCTGTTTCCCCCACCTTAGTTACTCTGTCCTTTTGAACAGTTTCATAAGATCTATTGTACATTTTGGACCTCATTTACTTTCAGTGTCTCACACCAGAGATATGATGTTTACACATGTGAGTCTATCTTTTTTGACTCATGAGCATGGTCTCTAGTTGCATCCATTTACATACAACAGGCTCAATTTTGTCCTTTATGGCTCAATTTTATCCTTTATATAAAAAGACCACATTTTTATCCATCCCTGCTTTGATGGGCATTTGGGTTGTTTCCAAGATTTAGCTATTACAAATTGTGTTATTGTTATAGACATGGATGCCCATATATTGGTGTGCTATGATGCTTCCAGGAATGAGTATCAGAGTATTACTTCCCTTTTAATTTCATCAAAGAGTTTGAGACATAGTTATAATAGGTCTTCTCTAAATATCTTGTAGAATTCAGCATTGAATCCATCAGGGCTTGGGCTTTTCTTTGTTAGTAGGTTTTTAACTACATCTTTGATTTCATTGATTGATATTGGTTTATTTAGGATTTTTATTTCTTCTTGTTTGAGATTTGGTAATTCATATGTATCTAGGAATCTGTCCATTTTGCCTGCATTTATCGTCTTATTAGAATACAAGTTTTCAATCTTATTAGAATACAAGAGTTCTGAAGGGTCTTTTGTGATTTCACTCTTTTCATTCTTAATTGTGTGGATTTGAGTTTTTTCTTTCCTTCTTTTGATAATGTTGGATGAGGGTGTGTTGATTTTAAACTCTTGAATTCATTGATTCTTTGTATTTTTTTTATTGCCAGTGTGTTAATGTTTGCTCTGATCTTTATAATTTCTTCCCTGATACAAGCTTCAGGTTTGATTTTTTTTTTTTTGAAAAGTTTGAGGTTTACCATTAAGTTGTTTATTTGCACTTGCTCTCTTCTCCTGATATGGGTATTCATTGCTATATATTTTCCTCACAGGAGAATTTTCACGTGTTCCATAAGTTCTGGTATGGTGTATTGGCATTATTGTTTAACTGTAGGTATTGTTTAATTTCCTTTTAAATTTCCCCTGTGGCCCACTGGTTGTTCAGGAGGATGTTATTTAATTTCCATGTGTTTATGTAGTTTTTATGGTTTCTTTTGCCATTAATTTCCAATTTCATTTTACTATGAATGGGATAATATAATATGCATGGGATGATTTCAATTACTGTATATTTACTTAAGCATGTTCTGTGAGGTAGTATGTGGTTTATTTTGGAGAATGTCCCGACTGCACCTGAGAACAATGTGTATTCTGATGCTGTGGAGTGGAGCACTTTGTAGACATCCACTAAGTCCATTTGTTCACAAGTTTAGTTTAATTCTGATATTTCCTCGTTGATTTTTTTGTCTAGTTGATCTGTTTGTGAGAGTGAGGTATTAAGGTCCTCCATTATAATTGTAGTAGTGCTTATTTGATTTTTCATGTCTATTAATATTTGTTTTATGTAGTTGGGTGCACCAGTATTTGGTGCACATATATTTATGATTGTTATGCCTTTTCTTTCTTTCTTTCTTTCTTTTTTTTTTTTTTGGTGGTACTGGGGATCAAACTCAGGACCCTGTGCTTGCTAGGCAGGCGCTTATTCCACTGAGCTATATCCCCAGCCCGATGCCTTTTCTTTTGGAGTCTTCCCTTAACAAGTATGTAGTGACCTTCTTTGTGCTTTTTGATCAGTCCTGGCTTGATGTTCACATTGCCTGCAACCAGAATAGCTACCACAGCTTTTCTCTGGGTTTCTGTGGCATAGAAATTTTTCCATTCTTTGACTTTTAGTTTCTGAATTTGTTTTTGAGTTAAACATATTTCCTGAATGAAGTGTATTGTTAGATCTTGTTTCTTGATCCATTCTCTCAGTGTGTTTCGTTTGATTGGTGAGTTGAGGTCATTTACACTGATGGTTACAACTGATATGTATTGCATTATCCTTTACATTGTATTTTCCTCTTGTTGGTTACCTGTCTTGCCCCTCTTTTTAATTGCTTACTTTGCCTGCTGGTTTCTTTCTATTGGCGTTGTTGTGATTGTTTTCTTCTTTTCTCTTTTTAATATATCCTTCAGGGTGTTCTACATACCTGGTCTGTTGATCATGAATTTGTTGTTCTTTGTCTTGGAAATATTTTATTTCTCAATTAACTTTGAAAAATAATTTTGTGGGGTACATCAATATGAGCTGAAGGTTGTTTTGGGGGTTGAAATATCTCATTCCAAACTCTCCTTGATTTGAAGGTTTGTGTTAGGAAATGTGCTGTGATTCTGGTGGAATTTCTTTTACAAGTGATTTGTTTCTTTTCTGTAGCCACTTTTAATATTGTCTTCTTGTGCTGAACTTCTGGAATCTTGATTATTATATGCCTTTGTGTAGATTTCTTTTGGTAATGGTTATTTGGAGTACTATATGCTTCATTTATTTATCAAATATGTATGTATGTTTGGGAAGTTTTCTGCCATTCTTTCTTTGAAGAGTTTCTTTTAATGGCATTTTCAGTCTCCAGCTTTCTCACTGACTCCAATCAATCTTATGTTGTTGTTCTTTGCTTCATCTTGTAGGAGCTGGATTGATATTTTATGGTCTCTTGCTATTTTTAAGATATCTTTCTTTTCATTGTTGCTAGTCACAATCCTGTCTTGGATTTAACAACTTAATGGTGAACCTCAAACTTCTCAAAAAAGAACAAATCAAATCTGAAATAGATCTGATATTCTATTACTCTCTTCATTCAATCTGTTGCATATATTTTCAATGGAGTGTTTAATTTCATGAATTTCTGTTTGTATCTGTTTCATGGATTCCATCTCTTTCCTATGTTGGGCATTGATGGTTTCTATCATTTTCATGAGCTCCTCTAGTTTTTTGTCTGTGTCTGCTTTAAGGTCTTTCATTTTTATTAATTTCTTTCTGCACCTTGAAGATTATTTCTCTATAGCTTCTTTCATTTATTTTTCACTTCTGTTTTCATCATTTCAGTAACTTCTGGTGGTTGGCTTCCAGTTACCTCTATCTCACTGTGTTCTGAACTTGTCCTGGGTGGGCTTGGGGGTCTGCGGTTGCAGTTTTGTTTTGTGTCTTCTCATTCTGTGTTTTCGAAATACTTTTTATATATTTTGTTTTCTGTGTTGATGCTTATAGATTTCTTATGGTAGGTAGCTTTATCTGTAGTATGGAATCTTTCCTTGGAAATGTCTGTTCCTCTAGATATGGGTGAACTCTTGGTCTTTGTGTCTACTCCTAGAACCTACCTTCCCAATATATTTAAGGATGAGAAGTTGCTATCGATTTGGTTCAGCACTCAGTGTCTTGGTACTGCACTATGGGGATGGTTATGATCCCAGACAACCACAGTGCTGTCGTACAAGGGAGAAAAACTGATCATAACAGGTATGACATCCTGGCTTAATTAGTATACTTAGCAGTTTCAATAGTCTTGAGCTCAGTCTGACTACTGACAGACTGTGGTAAATATTAACTTGATATCTTTAACCATGAGAGCAAATTCCACTATTATATAACAGAATCCAACATACAGCAGGAACTTGGATGTAATGATTTTCCCCTTAGTGGAGTTATTTTACCCTGTTGTGTGTGTGGGGGGGTGTGTTTTGAGGGATAGAGGGCATGATGGAGAGATTAATGAGGTCAAATACAGTAGGATCAAGGCTGGCGGGCAAAGGATAATCATCCAAGTTTTGGGAAACTGGAGGACACAGGAGAGAAAGAATGGAAGAGAAAGCAAAGGAGTATTGAAGTGAAGCAGAAAGAGAATTGACAATGTTTATTCACGTGAATGTGCTGTAAAATCAAGCGAGATAGTTGGCAAAAAGAATAAGAAGATGAGGTAGAAGAAAACTAAAAAAGGTAATAAATCTAAGTCATAAAAGAAGAAGAAAAAGAAAAACAATGGGAAAACAAAAACTAAAAATAAGCATAAAAAAGCACCAAAACCAAAACCAAAAAATCCCAAGTGGACAGAAAAGGAAAACCAATCAAACAGAGAAAAATAAAAGTAGTAAATTTCCTCTGGTGTCTGCAGTTCTGTGGTAGAACCAAGTTGGATTCCAGTACTGTGTTGTGTCCTCCAGCCAAGTTTGCAGTGGGATTTGTGCTGGGTATGGGGCTGATCTTGGTCTCTGGATGTGAGGGCTGGGACTGGTCTTGTGTTTCTGGAGTTCTCCCTGAGCCCTTAGATGAAAAATAAATCATACCTCCAGCTACTTGCTTGTATTCCACATGTCCATGTGCTGAAGCACATGCTGATTCACCTAATTTACCAACTGCTGTCTCACGTTCTTGTGGCCGCTTTGGACTTTTCTGTGCTGCTGGTCCCGCCTTCCCATCCTATGTCCCCCTGCCTGGGCTGCAGTGGATTGCTGTGGGTTTCCACCTGGGCTGGGCTGGTGTGTAAGCCCTGCAGTGGCCCTGGTGGGTGGGTCACCTGGGATTCCTGCTTGGGCTTGTCCTACCGAGCTTTCCCAGTTACCTGTGTCTTGTTCAGACAGCTAGATGATGCTGGCAATGAGGACATGCACCACTGGCCTCATCTGTCTCTGAAGATGGCCATGTCTTGTCCAGTATAACTGAACTGTTGAAGAGAAATAAACTCACTTACCTCCTTTCCTTCTCTAAGAGCAGAGATCCCAAAGAAGATCATGCACATGAAGTACCTGGTGTGGGACCCAACACTTAGTAGGTGTTATCTCAGTGGGGGTGGCAGGGATACTCACTCCAACACCCACGTTCAGGGGCAGCATCTTTGGAGACGGCTGGTGTTATCAAGGGGGAGAACCAGGGCAGACAGCTCAGGAAGATGAGGTAACTGCTGATGTCACAGTTTCCCCCTTTATGCTGGTTACATGGCTTTGAACCACCTCAGGGCACAGCACGAGCATGATGGCTGCAATAAACAAAAGACCAAGGGGGACGTGGTACTGAGAGCCCTGGGGGCAGAAGGAGACCAGAAGTAAACACTGCAGCAGAGCAGGCTTGACAGCCAAAGAAGGATGAGGAATCACAGAAAACTCACAGGTAATAGCCTGGGCGGTGCCCTTCTCATTTCAGTGTATGCAGAGGGGGAAGTCCAAGGAGAAAGTAGAGACACACACCTAACTCTGAGAAGGGCCCCCCCTGCTCGTTCAAGGCTCCCAAGTCCTCAGCATTTCTGACCTTAGTGGTTCCCAGTCCTGGTCACCTCTTCGACTCAGCAAAACATACTGATGTTCAAACCTTGCCACACTTGTACTTGACGTGCCCCCCACAGATGCATGACCAAATCAGATAGAGCTCGGGACCCAAAGTACGTTCAGTTAGGACTGCTACACATCTTACTTATTAAGAACCTATAGGGAGGATGATCAAGAACCACACAGGAAAGAGGTTCTTTTACAAAGTAATAATTAACATGAATTGCTTATTTAAAAATAATTGAGAATAGGGAAAAAGACATAAGTAAATAAAATTTTAAAATAGTAAAAGACCTTATAATCAATGAAGGCACCCTAGTATGGATTAGGATGGGGGAAAGAGGAAAACACAGAGAAGATGGATTGGGGAAGGCTGTGTCCTTTTCCCAGGCCTTGGCGAAGGCTGACCCAGCACCCAGGCACCCACCTCAGGCAGTGTTTCCGGGGGCTGGATCTCTCAGAGCCTCTGGTGCCATGCTGTCCAGAGTGGTACCTTCTGCTTTGTACTTGCTTCAGTGTGAAAGATGCAGGAGTTGTCTGTTAAGATCATGGGGAGCCAGAGTGCCTGGGTGCTAGCTCGGCTGCTGCCACTTGCCTGGGAAGATATTGACTGACTGCCTGGAGTCAGAAAGCAGGTTCTGCATAGCTGACCTTCTGGGTCCCAAGGTCACAGGCTGCTTCCAGGCATCCTCACAAGCACCCTTTCCCTTCCCTGATTGTGGATGTCCTTTCAGGGAAGTCTTCTAAATGCTTAGCATAGGACTCATGCAGGGCACGGAGTGGGCTTTTTTCCCAGTTGCGGAACCTTCAGGCAGGGTGAAAAGTGGACCTGCCCCTTGGTGTAGGAATTCTAAGATGTTTTTGCTCCTGACTGCCACTGGTAGGGGTCTGGAGGCCTCATGAGGAGCACAGCGAGCCGGCCTCACAATGGACGGCCCTGGAGTTCTGTATTGGTCAGGCTTTATGTTGCCGGGACCAAATACCCAGCTAAAACAACTTAGAGGCTAAGAAGTTTGTTTGCTCTCAGGTTCGGAGAGTTCAGTCCATAGCTGGCTGGCTTTCAGGCAGAAACGTCATGATGGAAGGGAATGGCAGGAGAAAGCTGCTTAATTTAGGGCAGCCTGGAAGCAGAGAGCAGGATGAGAGAGCCAGCAGGAGAGAAACCCTCCAAAGGCAGCATCTCCAGTGACCCAGCTCCCTGGGCGGGCCCCGCCTCCTACTCAGTGGTGAGGGGGGGGGGTGGAGTCACCCTTTGATGCGTGCAGGTTGCCCGCAATCCAATCACTTCTCCAGGAGTTTCTTGAGCGTTGCCTCCTCATTTTCCCTAGGCAAAGCGAGAGCACTTTGGCTGCCACATGGGAATGGGTTACTGCACGCATGTGTGTGTAAATGTCTGTGTGTCACTGTGTGTGTGTGCTTGTATTGTGTACATGTGTATCTGTGTGTGTCTGTGAGGGTCCTTGTGTGCATGTGTGTTGGTGTCTATATAGCTCTAGGTTTGTATATCTATGTATTTCTATATTTGTGTGTCTGTGTATGTCAGGGTTTTGGTGTGATAGTGTGTGTCTAGCAGCACTTTCTAAGGTCCCTGCTGACTGTGTCTTCTCCTAGCATGTTCCCTGCTGGCTCCTCTGGCCTACAGCTCCGAACAGGCTGTGAGGACCAATGGAAGGCCACAGAGCCTTGGGGGGCTGGGAAAGGACAGCAGCTGGCACTGCCATGGCCTGAGGGATGTGGGCAGAGAAAAGGAGAAAAACAGAAGTAAGGAAAGCTTGGGGCCAGGGGAAGAATGTTCTAGAGGGGACACTTGGGAAGTTCGGAAAGGGCAAAGAGGCGGGCTGCTGTGGAGGGGGACTTTGAGGAAATGCTGGTGAGAAGGGGGGGGCTGGAAGAGGGTGAGGAGCTGCAGTCAGGGGCCCAGGAAAAGGGCACAGAAGATGGACGTTGGTGGCCACTGCTCCCCCAGGACCTATCTCTCAGCAGTCAGCTCTGACCAGCATAGGAAGCAGACAGAAACACCCAGGCTGCTGACAAGTTGACATTATGGCTCATGCATACACTCACATCCATTTCTCCATTTGACTCGGGCCAGGGGCCAGCTTAGCGCAGGGGCCCATCTCTGCCTTTGACTGGCTCAGGATCTGTTTGGGTCATAGACACATCAGCCTCTTAAATCTGCAGGTTTGTCTGCCCGGCAATCTTCAGCCCTACCTAGCCCGTCACCGCCCCACCCTTAGCACTCTCCCCACGCTGTGGACCCTTCATCCAGGAGAGGCCAGTAACTTGCCAAAGGTCACACAACTTGCCAGGGCTAGACCCAAGCGTTCAAATTCTAAGCTTCCAGGCCGTGTTGCTACTTGTCATTGTGTCCTCGTCCCTGTACACAGTCCAGTCTCTAACTCTAATGCATGACCTTCAAATATGGCTTTGTCTAAACCTCTTCTGTCTGCTGGACTTGCACCTTAGCTGACTCAAAGTTTAGCCAGCTTATGAATTTCACCTCAGATTTTCCAGCAACTACTAGCCACTGGTCGAACCCTAGCCCTGGGGCTCTGAATTTTCTGTGAATTCCCTAGTCCCATTTGTCCTCAGGCCACTCATATGTCCCTGATGACAGAACAGTGAGGCAAACAGGAAGGCAGACTAGGAAAGGTGCTGAGGAGGAAGTATTTCAAATCCGAGTAGCCAGCACAGCATCTGGTGGCCCCTAGTGAAGGGCATGCTGGGGAATCCCCTGTGGAGATGCCAGCTGGAGAGCAGACTCCCATCCCTTGCTGACAGAGGGTGGCGCTGTGTGGCATGTGCCTGGAAGTCAAGGAGAAAGGAGAACGCCCTGGCCAAGTTTCAGTGAGTGCCTGGTTGAAACCAGATACCAGGAATGTGTAATAGGTCAGGCCTGTTGCCTGGGAAATATTTAGCTTACTTTGATTTTCAATTTTTATTGCTTATTTCTCAAATAAATGTTTATTTTACCTTTGTAATTCTTAAGGATTTTTAGGAACTTGGGAAAGAATGATCTTGTTTTGGTTTTAGATATTTTTGGCTTTAGAGTGAGCAAACTTCTAATTACAGCATAAAAGAATGACTAAAGGCCAGGTCTGCTTTCTTTGGTGGGTGCAACCTGCCCTGTGGTGTATCAGTGTCTTTCTAATCACATAAAGACCACCCTCCCTTTCCTGTTTCCTTATTTTCCAGGTGCCCGATTCACTCCTCTCACTCCTGCCCCCAGGACTCAAGACTGATACTAAAGACGATCAGCAACCCTAACTCACATTCACGCTTGCACCCACACACCCTACCCACATTAGTAGCAAGCATTACAAGTTATGCTTTCTCAGAGTGCCTGGATCCTAGGTGACATCCAGCAATTCTTCTAGAATGTCTTCCATTTCCTTATTTTAGTAATTTTTGTTCTATTCCTGTCTGCTTCTTCCCACCCCCTTCCCCTGTGCTGCCATCCTTCTATCTTCAAAAGGAAATTTTTAAAAACTTGAAATATACAGGAAGTGTACAAAGAAAAGACATACAACTTACATCTTTAAGACTGGTCACAAACACTCACTGGGTGACATCTACCCACATGTAAAAATAGGAAACTAGCAGCCCTTAGAAGCATCCCTGGGTTCCCTTTAATCAATAAAACTCCCGTTCTGAGTCTCAGAGATAATAACTACAGTCACCCCTCAGTATTTTTGAAGGTTTGGTTCCAGGACTGCCATGAATATCAAAATCTGCAGAAGTGCAAGACCCTTATATAAAATGGCACAGTATTTGTGTAAAACCTATGCTTATCTTTTTGTATTTCTTAAATCATCTTTAGATTATTATAATACCTAATACAATGTAGATATGGTGTAAATAGTTGACAAGGAATGATGATCCAAAAGCTTGTGCATATCCAGTATAGACACATTTTTTGGGGGTGGTGGTGAACCTATTGCATACGTGCTACAGCAGGTTATTTGTATCCCTGAAAGCTCTAAAAGGTGACCATCACTGCTCTAGGTAGATATGTGAGTTTTTTCTGTCATTTTGTTATTAAAAACAGTGCAATTGCAAACATTGTTGACCTCAATTTTTCATGTTGCACATTTCTGAACCTAGGAGTGGAACTGTCAGATCAAGGCTGAGCATAGAGGATGATATCTTTAGTAGATGATGTCACACTTTTAAATATACACTCCTACAGCAATGTGTGAGTGTTGTTTTCATACTATATTACTCCCTCACACTTGGTACGAGATTTTAGCTCTTTTTGGGGGTCTGTAGTGGTTTCTCATTATAATATTAATGCAAATTAATGAGAGTCTGAGAATCTTCTGCCTATTTTATTGTTTGGATATCATCTTTTGTGATGTTTATATTCAAATCTCTTGGCCAATTTCTTGTTTTGTCTTTTTTCTAATTTGTAGCTTTTTTTTTTTTCAGAAGTGAGGATTGAACTCAGGACCTTGTGCTTGCCAAGCAGGTGCTTATTCCACTGAGCTATATCCCCAAGCCCCTGTAGCATTTCTATTTTGTTTTAAATATTGTGTGTACAGCCTTATTTTGGTTACGTGGACAACACAAATCTTCGATTCTGAGCCATTTTTTTGTGCTGTCCGTAATTCTTTTTATGGACAGAAAATCTTTTCCTATGCATTGGCATAAATATATTTTCTTATAATATCTTCTAGAAGCTGTGTTATTTTACTTCCAACTTTTAGAACTATGATCTATACCCAGGCTTGATTTTTGCATATAGTGAGGGAGTAGCAGTTAACATAGTTGTTTTTGTAGTTATTATTTTGTAGTTATTATTTAGTGTTCAAGTGATTGTATATAATTTTACTATCCCTGTCGCTTCTTGGCCTTTTGGCTAAGATCAAGTGTAGCATCTGTTCTATTCAGAATACTATCCTTTCCTCGCTCCTCTGATGTGTGCTGCAAGGGAGGAGGTCCTTACTAGACATTTTATTTATTGACTGTTCTGACAATACTACTCTGTTTTAATTACTGTGGTTTGTATAAGTTTCATATAAGCATATATATGGTTTAGTTTTAAAATCTAGCATATGAGACTCTTTAAATTTATTATTCTTCAAGACTTTTTCTACTCTTAGCCCTTTCTATGTCCATATAAATTTTCAAGTCAGTTTTTTAATCTGTACAAAAAAAATCCGGTTGGAATTTTGATTGGGATTTCATTTAATATAATGGAGTGATCTTAGGAGAACTGACATTTTTAGAATGAATATGGTATAACCCTCTTTATTTAGTTCTTAATCTTTTTTAAGTTTTATAATTTTCTGGAGAAGACTAAATGAAGTGAAGAAGGTAAGTAGTATCCTGAGACATAAGAGTCCTTGTTAATGGTCTTTTATACTCTCTGTCCTGCCTTCCTCCTGTCCAGTCCACTGCTTTCTTTTGTTTTATGGCAGCACCTTCATAAATCGCCTTCTAACGCTGACTCCCATGGAAACATTTTGTCCTTGAGTTTCTTTTTCTACCTAGTTTATTAGTGTATGTTTGTGATACACAGTAAATATATTCATTGTGGAGAACTGGCATATCTACACATCACATCTTAATCCTTTTTCCTTCCCTTTTTTCCTGAGTTTCTTAATGTATCTGTGACCCTTGACATCTGTCTCCTGGCTGGCATTTTCTGAGGTGGAACTGCTGGCTTTCAAAGATAGCACTTGCTTGGTTTCTTTTCAACGCTCTGGTGAGTCCCATTTATCGTCCCCTCAGGCTTTTCTGTACCTCTCAGGCCTACAAATGTTCATGATTTTTTTTTTAGGAATTCAACAATGGTTGTTATATGGCATATTGTTGACTTCAAATTAGTTATTCAGGTTACCAGATATAAGTATGCAAAATTGGTCAAAAAACTAAAAAGAAGAAAAAAAATTTAAGCATTGACTGTTTCTTTCAATAGACCAGTAGGAATCAGCAGTACAATTATCCTTGCTATCCTGTGCAATTTGTCATAGCTAAATCTTGGAAACAATGCAAATGCCCATCAACTGAGGAATGGATAAAAAAGATGCGGTTTTTGTACAATGGAGTCTTACTCAGCTATACAAAAGATAAACTTGAGGCTTTTATAGGTAAATAAATCATGATTCATTTCTCATTCCTGTTTTTATTTATTCTACACAAATGAGAGATGGGACAAATTTTGGTTTCATCTTTACCAAATCTATATATCTCTATATCTAACAGCATGACTATGTCTTGGACTCTAGGTTTGTATAGACATCTGCTCACCAAAGATCGCTACCTAGATTTTCCATAGTATCCAAGATGTAACTAAGCACCGTATCATGGAACCTGTGTTTTCTTCTCTGCTGCCTATTCCATTGCCAGAGTCGCAGAACTGGGCTTACCCCGACGCCAGACTTGTCCTCTTCCACGTAGTTAATCACAGGTCTCTTCCTGTCGTTTTCACTGCCCTTGCCTTGATTTAGGCTCTTATGATTTATCCCTTAGTGGGAAAAATTCCCCAACTGTTAAAATTTCTTTTCTTACAGCCTTACCAGTCTCCAGTTCAGTATTATTGTAATGCTATAGAGACCACACTAAGGTATTCCTAGACAGTGTGAAAGATGACACCACCAACATACCTAAGAGACAGCATAATAGAAATTTATTTCTCTCTCAGTTGAATGTTGTGTGGTCAATCAACATGCAGTGATTCAGAATTTACATTTCTTCTATCTTGTGGCTCTAGAGTCTCCTGGGACCTTGGGGTCCTTTGCTTCTTACCTATGATTGAGAAAAGAAGCAGAGTAAAGACTGGAGATTTTATGAAGGTAACAAACTCAGATGCACAGCTCTATCTAGATACAGAGTAAGGAGGAGGAATGCTGGGAAAGAGAGTCTTCGGCCAGCCAGCTGTTTCCCAGTAAGAAATTCCTACTCGGAAAGGGAAATGTGAATTCTTGGTAGACAACCAGGGGCCTCTGCCACAGGAATCTTTCTAACAGTAGTACGCTGATAATTCCATTCCCGACTCAAAGTCATTCAGCATCTACCAAGATGCCTGCAAGATAAAGACAGAATTCTTGAGCATGAATGTTTTAGGCAGAACAGGTAACAGAAAGCCTCAAGGTAAGCCCTTCCATGGCTTGACTTCCACTGCACTCATAATCTCATTTCTTACTACAAACTCTCCTTCCACAGTATCGTGCTAAGTGCATAGTAAGTGTTGAACCGCATTTAAGTTCCCTTAGTATGTTGTGCTCACTTTTTCTTGTCCAACCTGATCTCCTGCTCTTATTTTGGATCTGGTGCTTGTTTCAGTCTCACCTTATTCTAGTGTTTATTTTATACTTCATGCTTCAGCTATATTGAAATGTATTTTAATTTTTAAAATCATATACCACTTTGCATTTTCCTCAAGTTTTTCCTAGTTTTCTCTGCCTCAGTAATGGCTGTTTCTTATTCAAAATGAAACTCAGGTGCCACTTCCTCCAGAAGTCCTGTCTGGGTCCTTCTCATTAGGTGACCTGAGTGTCTCTCTTCACATCACCAGCCCATATTTCTACCAGAGCAAGTGATACATAGCATTGCACTCAGCTGTATTCATGGTGATCCAGGGCAGGGGAAATGGTTTTCTCTAGGTGTTTTCAAGTATGTTATTTCTTTTATTTTACTTTTTTAATTTTAAAGAAAATAGTACAAAAAAAAAAGAACAGTAGCAAAATACAAATAACACAAAGCCAGGACATTAAAAATGATACAGGGTTTCAAACCAAATGAAAGGGATTAACAGTGCTTGTTATATTATAGACTGTTATCTTCAGTGAAGTTGCTCAGATTACCAGATGTAAGAATAGAAGATTGATCAAATCATTAAAGAGAATAAGAAAATAATAATTTAAAACAACATTAGAGACAATACATAGAGGCACTAGGCAGGATGGTAGGAATTCACCACTGGTTGTTACACTGCAAATTGTTGTTGTCACGTAAGTTGCTCAGATTACCAGATATAAGCATGCAAATTTGGTCAAAATAGTGTAAAAGAAAAACCCTTTAAATCATTGATTGTTCTTCCTAGCAAGACTCTCAACAAACCATCAGACACCAACAGTATAGTTATGCCACCAAACCATATATATACATATCTATATAATTTATCTTCGTAGTTTTTCTTCTTTCTCTCATTCCAGTTGTCCCTTCCTTTGAGCAGTTTCTTTCCCTTTCTTATTATCTATTGTGCATTTTGGGTTTTATTTACTCTTTCATGTTCTTACACCAGGGACATAATGTGATGTTTATACATGTGGGTCTGACTTATTTCACTTATGAGTATGGTCTCTAGTTGCATCCATTTACCTATAAAAGCCTCGAGTTTATTTTTTTATAGCTGAGTAATACTCCATTGTATAGAAATATCACATCTTTTTTATCCATTCCTCAGTTGATGGGTGTTTCAGTTGTTTCTAAGATTTAGCTATGACAAATTGTGCTGCTATAAACATGAGAGCACATATATCGCTGTGGTGTGACATTTTTAATTCTTCTGGAAAAATACCCAGAAGGGAAATAGCTGGGTTAGTTGGGACTTCCAATCCTAGTTTTGTGAGGAATCTCCAGAATGATTTCCACAGTGGTTTCACCAATCGACACTCCCAGCAGCAGTGGAGAAGTGTTCTTTTTCCCCACAGCCTCTCTAGCATTTGTCATTGGTTGATTTCTTAATGATAGCCATTCTTTGTGGGGTGAGATGAAATCTCAGTGTTGTTTTAATTTGCATTTCTCAATGACTAGTGATATTGAACATTTTTCCATATGTTTATTTGCCATTAGTATTTCTTCCTCTGAGAAGTGTGTGTTCATCTTAGATGCTCAATTTTGGATTGGGTCTTTGAATCTTTGGGGCCTGATTTTTAAAAATTCTTTATATGTTCTGGACAGGAGCCCTTTGTCTGAGGGGCAATTGGATAAAATTTTTTCCCAATTCGTGGGTTTTCCTTTTACTCTGTTGGTGATTTCTTTTGATGTGCAGAAACATTTCAATAAGATGAGATCCCAGTTGTTGATTCTTTGAAGTATTTGCCATGCAGTTTGGTTTTTGTTCATGAACTCTCTGCCTACCTCTACGTCTTTGAGAGTTTTACCTACTTTCTCTTCCAGTAGATTTAGTGTTTCTGTTTTGATATTTAGATCTTTGATCCATTTTGACTTTAGTGTAGTGCATGGTAACAGACATGGGTCTAGCTTTATAATTGACATGTGGAAAGCCAGTTTTTCCTGCACCATGTGTTAAAGAGGCTATCTTTCTTCCAGTGAACATGTTTGGCCCCTTTGTCAAAAATAAGGTGGTACAGTGTGTTTGGAGCTGTGTCTTCAGCTACTAACGTGTTCCATTGATCTTCAGGTCTCTTTTTTGCCAGTACCATGCTGATCTTATCACAGTAGCTTTGTAGTATAATTTCAAGTCAGGGATTGTGATGCCTCCTACCTTTCCTTTGTTTCCTGGGATTGCTTTTGCCATTCTAGGCCTCTTCTGGTTCCAGATGAATTTTAGGAATATTTTCTCTAGATCTGTGAGATATAGTAGTGAAATTTTAATGGGGAATGCATTGAATGTGTACAACAATTTTAGGAATATGGCCATTTTCACAATGTTGGTTATTCCTATCCATGAACAAGGAATATGTTTCCATTTTCTGAAATCTTCTTGGATCTCTTTTTTTTTCTGAGTACTATAATTTTTAGTGTATAGATATTTTACTTCCTTTTGTTAGATGCTACTATAAAAGGTGTAGTTTCACTGATTTCTCTCTCAATCTGCTTGTCATTTGTGTTCAGGAATGCTATTGATTTTTGAGTGTTGACTTTGTATTCTATGCTACTGAATTTGGTTATCTATGAGCCTTTTGGTGGAGTTTTTGGGATCTCCTATGTAGAGTAACATGTCATCTGCAAATAATAATTTCACTTCTTCTTTTCCTATCCTCATTCCTCTTCCTTCTCTCTCTTGTCTAATTGCTCTGGCTAATATTTCCAGAACTATATTGAATAGCAGTGGTGACAGTGGACATCCTTGCTTTGTTACTGACTTTAAAGGGAAAACTTTCAGTTTTTGACCATTTAGAATGATGTTAACTGTTAGTTTGTCATAGATGGGTTTTATAAGATTGAGGTAAAGTCTATCTACGCCAATTTTTTGTAGGGTTTTCATCATGAATAAGTGTTGGACTTTATCAAAAGCTTTTTCTGCATTAATTGAGATGATCATGTGATTTTTGTCTTTGGCTCTATTGATATGGTGTATTAATTATTTTGCATATATTGAACCAATGCTACATTCCTGGGATGAATGCAACTTGGTCATGGTGTATAATTTTCTCGATAATTTGTTGCATTCTGTTTGCTAGTATTTTCTTAAAAATTTTTTCATCTATGTTCATTAGGGAGATTTGCCTATAGTTCTCTTTTTTGGTTGGATGTTTCTCTGGTTTTGGTATCAGGATAATACTTGCCTCCAGGAATAAGTTGGGGAGAATTCCTTCCTTTTCAATTTCCTAGAAGAGTTTGAGGAGTATTGGCATTAAATCTTCTCTAAATTTATTGTAGAATTTAGCTGTAAATCCTTCAGGACCTGTGCTTTTCTTCATGAGCAAGTTTTTTATTACATTTTCAATTTTGCTTGCTCATATAGGGTTATTCAGGATTTTTATATCATCTTCATTCAGCTTTAGTAGTTCATATGTATCTAGAAATCTGTCCATCTCCTCTGTGTTTTCCATCCTGGGAGAGTAAAGATTTTCAAAGGAGGTACTGATGGCCTTCTGAATTTCTATAGGATCTGTAGTGATTTCATCTCT
>PVLD010028439.1:0-19404 GCA_004027595.1 Dinomys branickii
AGATTTCCGCTTCTACTCCCTACCCCAAGACCTGGCCGGGGCGAATAAACAGCTCGCCACCCCAGGATTCTTGCAGATAGGCCACTCAGGTGTTCCTCCCTGGGTGGAGCTCCTTCCCCCCTCACAAAACCCGTTGGGGCGCCTAAGTAGGTCTTCCCACCCAGGAGATCCCGCAGTCCTTAAAGCTGCTTTGATGTCTTTCGCTGGGCTGAGCTTCTTCCCGATTCAGGAAAAACCGGTTAGAGCGCACTTAACTCACCCTGTGATCGTGCAGACAGGAGTGCCATTCAGATGTTTTTCCCTGGATGGAGATTTTCCCCGACTCAGAAATCCCGCCTGCCGGTCGCTGTTGCTCCAGTTCGCGCAGCGCTGGCTGCGGGGGTGGGGTTCTGAGCGGGATCCCGGAGCGCTGCCCGGTTTGGCGCAGTTTGTCCCAGTAGCATGTTCTCTGTCGGGTTCAGGAGCTGAAGCCGTTCTTCCCTCCGCACTCGCTCTCTTGGCTGGTCGTCTTCTTCCCGGAAGTCCTCATTTCTGTCTTCATATTGTTATATTTCATTGTTTGGGTGGTAATCCTCTGGGAGGTTCTCTCTCTGCTGCCTACCCGGTCGCCATCTTCCTGGAAGTCCTCTCAATTCCTTCTTAAGGAGTGTATAATCTAGTTTGAAAAAAACAATATAGTGTTATGGGTGCTAAGATAGAAGCATGTAGAAAAGTAATTAATTGGGAATTAATGGGAATTTCTATAGCCTAAGCAACAAAAAATTAGTGAAGCAGTGTTGAGAAAGAGTCCTCAAGTAGTGTAGTAGAGTGTATTAGGAGATGTTTTGGGAGATTGGAAAGATTAAAGAGTGGAGGATATTGCATACTCAAGAGAGTCAGAATCTTACGCTGGACACGTTGGAGTGCTATTTGTGATTCCAGGACTCTGAGCAACATTTTCAGCAGTTGTATAATTTGGATTGGATGGAAACCAAACCATAGACAGAGTGACCAATTAGCAGATTGTTGGTGCAGGCAAGGAGGAGAGGAGATGAGAGCCTATGAACTGTTCAACATGAAGTCAGAGGAGAAGGACCAGATTCAGGGTGATGTTAATAGCTAATGATTAGTCATCTTTCTCCAATCTGCCAGTCACTATCCTGTGCATCCTAAATGAGCTCTTGCATTTATTTTTAATATTCACAACAACTGTAAGTACTCTTATGATCTTAGTTGTGGAGATAAAATACTGTGGTTTTGGAAAGAGTACCCAAGTTTAAACCTGGTGAATAGTATGAACGAGCAAGATGTGAAGGAGAATTTGTCTAGACCTCAGATGAAGCAGTATTCTGGTTTCTGTCTGGGAAGAGGCCATAAACTGAAATAGGAATGCAGAAGGAAGAGTTGGTTTGTTGGAGGGAGGGGTCAGTGTATACAAACTGCTGAAAGATTGCCTGAGTCTGAACCCTGTCACTGATAGTAGTTCTGACACCTTCGGAAGTTGCCAAACTTACTGTGTTTGTTTCCTAAATGAGGAATAAATACTAATGAGACATACAAGATTGTTTTGAAGAGTAAGCCAGCTATGTCTGTAAAGACTTCTAGTAGCTTTAGATGTGCTGTAGTCAATCATATTAGATGTTAGCAAGATATCATCATCATCATCCTGTAAAAATCCACTGATTTGCTTTGGGGATGGATATGTTAGTCAGTATATAAAACTTCTAGCATATCCATTCCAGCAGTGAAGTAACACAAAAGATGTAAAGATGAGATGATTTACTTGGGTGAGTCTTAATAATTCTTTTAGTACAGGTTTCCTAAAATCACTGTCTCAGAATTTCGATCTTTTTGTGGTACCCAAGTACAAACTTTTTCTTGAGATACGTGTTTGCCCAACACATTTGACTGAGAGAAATTTAACTACTTGTTAAAGGATTTAAGTTTGGAATATTTTGGTGTATTTTGTATATTTTGACTTCCTCTAAGTGTTGAAATTCTGTCTTGTTACCCTTTTCCTGCATTATCATTATTTTTTGGCCAGCTTTGTCATAAAGAAACCAGAGTGGCTTTTCTTCCCTGTGCCAACCACAGGTTTCAAGTCAGCTGGAGTGGAGAGTGTTAACTAAGACTTTGTGGGTGTGGCGAGACAGGGAGGGAAACAGGCAGTATTGTTTGTTGACCCCCAGAATTTGAAAAAAATATATACATTTTTTGGGTCCCTGCTTTCTTAGCTTTCCATCTTCTCGCAAAATACTGCTGTTATAACATTTTAAAAAATGTTCTTTATTTGAACAGCCCACACAGTTCCATATAATTGCAGATATTTCATTAAATACATTTTCTGCTTTGACTTATAAGTGCATAACACAGAATAAATGTAGGAGCAGTGCAATCATTTATTTCCATGTACTGCACACTGCTTCACAATCATTATAGTTCCATGTTTTTAATATGGAACATCTAAGTCATACTCAACTTTTACCCTTGTGATGCTAAAATTCCAGTTAGAGCTAAAAGTGTTTTTTCTTGTTAAAATGTAAATACAATACTTCTTTCTAGGAGGAACAGACCCCCACACACACCCTTGTCATTTACTCGATTAAATGAAAACTGTGGAAACATGGGAAAAGATAGCATGGAGCTATAGAGCAAGAAGTCAGAAATTTACTTGGCAGGAAGTTGGTTGTGCTTAAGAAGTAAAAACAGCATTGTTGTTCTTAAGGATTTAGAAAGAGGAAACTACCCAAGTTTACAGAGCTGATGTGTAGTGTGAACCAGCAAGAGGTCAAGAGGGAAAACCGTCCTGACCCCAGAAGAAGCCCTGTGCTACTTTCTCACTGGGAAGAGGCTGTAGCTGGAACGGGAATGAGGAAGGAAAAGGTGATTTGTCAGAGCGAGGCGTCAGTGATACACATGGCTAAGAGATTGCCTAGACCTAATTACTGAAATGATCTGACAGGTAGCATTCTGAAAGATAGAATTTGACTATGAAAAATCCCCATAAACTTTATACAGTCTCAAGAAAAACACTGGATAGCAATCTGTGGATTTACCCTCTAAGTCCTATGACTTTGGCGAAATTTCTTAACCAAACATCTACCTTAATGTTCTTATCTGTAAAATTCCAAGGAAGGTAACATGGTCATTAATCTTCAGGTTATTTAGTTTTCTGAATATTGATTACAGAATAGATTCTCATTCTAAAATAAATGCAAACTGTGATGGTTTTTATTTTTCTGGCAGTTTGTTACCTCAGTGTTAGTTGAAAACATTTGAGTATGGCAATTACTTTTTTGGGGTACTGGGAATTGAACTCACAACCTTGCACTTGCCAGGCACTATGCCACTGAGCTATTATATCTGGCAGTTACTTCTTACAAATGATGGTGTCCCAAATGTTCATTTCTAAGGTGGTTGTTTAGAATGCAAAAGATTATATACATGATGTGTTTCTATCCATAGGATTCCTCTTTTCTTCCATTTATGCAAAGTATAGTATGCATGAATGTGGCACTGAGAGAATCCTTGGAAACCCATGGGAAGAGTTTGCTGAGATTACCTCATGAGGCTTATCTGGGCTGCTGTTTGCCTCAGTGCTGCTGCTGGTACTTTTAGAGCTCTGCTTAGATGCTCACAGCCACGGTGGGTTGGAGGAGGTTTAGGAATCTCCTCTTTCCCTAACAGGTAGAGTACCTCAGGAGACGGGCAGAATATGTTGCTGCAGTTCAAGCTGGAACTCTGAATTCATTTTGCAGTGGAGATGTAGGTTGTTACTCACGCTCTGTAGGGCCTATAGTATAAAGACAATAGCATTTTCTTCCTCAAGCTTTGTACTGTATCTAAGGAGCTTGAAGTTTCAATCCTAACTGACTTCCTAACTTCCAGTTAGATGGTCTTTAACACACACTCAAGAAAATTAGGTTCAATATGTGGCAAGAAGGACCTGAGCTCTAAACAACTGCTATCATTTCTTTTGAAGTTAATTGATTTAGTACAAATTGAACACGGCCCCCCCCCCCCGTATGGTAAATTGTCAGTAATTATGGGCTTGTGCTTTGTATTATTCAGGATTTCAGTGTGTGAAACCTTTTATTGCTAAAGTGGTTTTTATAGGTTCTCTTATTCATGTTATCTAATTTAGTTCTTTTGTTTAACATATTACAGCTTTCTCTGATCAACATTTTAAATTTCAAGAGAAATTTTGTGAAACAGTCATTAAAATGTATATCAATTTCCCATATTCAGTTACTACCAGATTTTGCTTTCAATATGTAGTATTGTTTCACTATAAAATTGGTAATAAATATACTTTTGAGAAATTATTATACATAATCTTTTGTACAGATTATACAAAGGCTTATATTAATAAGTATATTGTATGTAAATAATATTCCTAACAAGCTTTTGGTTTTTTAAAAACAGAGTCTTACTTTGTAGCGCAGGCTGACCTTGAACTCACTATGTAGCACAGGCTGGCTTTGAACTCAGCGATCTACCTGCCTCAGCCTTCTGAGTGCTAGAATTATAGGTATGTACCACCAGACCCAGCTAGCTTTCTGTTTTAAGTCTTTAGTTGAGAATCATCTTGCTGGTTATTGCTTAACACATCTACTGTTGATTAAAGAGTTACACAGAAAGTTTAGATTATTAAGCATTCTCTTAAATATTATATAATTTAATCTAACTGATACACTTTAACTAGCTTATATCTTAAAGAGAACTCTACTGATACAAGCAAGGTTGGTTTGTAATCCCCCCTCCTGCCCCCAAGTTGCTGCATTTAGCTTTGTGTTATAGTTACTAAAGTTTGTAAAGATGTTAAAATCTGTTTTTTGTATGTGTAGCTATTGAAATACAGTGGATTTGAATAAAACTGGTTAACAATTAGAGTTAGTGTTAAAGTCTAATTGTCTAATTTTATTTTTAGTGTTAAAATCCATTGTGTAATTTTTAATGGACCTGACAGAAAAGAAACTCTGTATCTTCTAAACTCATTTATTTTAGTTCTAGTTAATTAGTTCTAAAAATACCATATAACTCATAAGACAACTGGCATGGGAATCCAGTTCTGTGGACCTCATCTTTTGTACCCTATGGAAGATGGAATTAGAGAATATGATGTCTGAAGTTTCTGCCATTATGAAAATGTGTGATTTTAAATTATTCATATCCATTGCTTTATTCATGTTTTTTATGAAATGGTATAAGTGGTGTATTTTTCTCTCTGAAGTTTTTTTATTATGGTGGTGTGATATAAAGAATATATATGATGTATCTGGGAAAATTATGAGTTATCATCAATATGTATTATTGAGCTCTGGAAAGACGGGATTTAGTATAAAGTCCATAACAATCGATCTGTACTTTCAAGAAAGCTGCCTAAATTGTGGCCTTTCCTGAATCCATAAGTCACAGAAAATACAAATACTCCTTTGCTTTTATTTTCGTTGCTGCCTTGGAAAGGACGTCTGAAAGGTAGAAATCTCTTTCTGGCACCGTCCTGAGGGAAGGCCGCTATGATCTTTTCTTTCTCCAGATGGCGCACTCTGCCGTAACATGTTCAGTCAGCACTGCGTGATTAAATAGAACTACAAATGGTATTTACTGATGTATAATCTCCTAGAATTTGAGCAGCACCTCCAGGGGAAAAAAGCTAGACTTCATACTGCTCTGTGTCTGGCTAGGGAGAGCTAGATTCCCCACCTGCTGCCTCTGGGCCCTTGGTTTTCAGCATTGTTCGATGCTGCTATATGCATAATCGGCAGTTCCAAACAGATTCAAGAACTAGTTAAGATAGCATGAAAGAAGATTAATATATATGTGTTAAAATGCCTAATAAATAATAAATATTAGATGAGTTAATGAATTTGTGGAAAGGGGAAGTATAGCACAGTGGATCCCTTCCTCTGGATACTGGCTACTTGAGGAGGAAGCTCAGTGACCTAGGGGCCATTCTGGCCCTGTTGTTGAGCTTAAGACTTTCAAGTTCAACGGTAAATGCAATGTCCTTGGTAGCACTAACCAGAACACAGAAGGGACAAGGCATTAAAATGCTGTTTCATTGGAGCAGCCCTTACAGTAAGAGTGTACATGGGCCATGACTTATAATGTGCTGAGATAATAATAAAAGATGAGGCTGGCCATCTGCCTTTTATACACAGAGCAATAATGATAAATAGTAGTGTTATTGACAAGTATCTCCTAATACGGATACAGAGTATGAATGAAACTGTCAGCTTCTTGTTTTCTGTCTTCTCTGATGTGAAGAATGATCTATATGTAGACTAATACAGGGGAAAGTAGGAGAAATAATTGGAAAAAAACTGTAGCCTAGGATGGGGAGGAGATTGTACCAGAAACTCTGGCTGCCTGAACAAGTTCACATCTCATGGTGAGATTTTGAGAAGATTTGATAATATCTTTGCTCAACTGCTGGAGATTTGATATCTTTGAGTAATTATGGCAAATGTGAACACTTGTAGACAGTAGTGGTATACAGTTCCAACATTAAAAAAGATATAGTCTTAGATTTTAGCAAATTGATGTAATCTTCACAAAAGACTCTAGGGATCACTTTAAAAGATTTACAAATATTAACAAATGAAAAAGATGGATTCTCTAAGAAGAATTCATTCTGGATAACTCAGTTCCCACTTTTGATAGGAATACTACATGTGCATGTTAGGAGAATGCCTCAGCTAGAATACATATATAGATTTCCATAGTGTGTTTGACAGCCATCCTGTCTCTCTATCCTTTGGGGCACAAGGAGTAATTAGCTCATAGTATGGCTACTGTTATTAAACAACAGAACTCAGTCTTACCTTAAGCTCATTGGCACCTTAGTGGGAAGTCTTTTAGAGGCTGCTGTTTTTCACCCTGCTACACTCAGCAGTTTAACACCTCCTCCCCACTTTTCACTCTCAGCTACTAACCTTGTTGTTTATTTCACCAAGAAAACAGGAGCACTGAAAAAGAATTTCCACTGCCAAATATTATAATCTTCCTACATCTGTATTCGTGTATTCTGACATCCTTCTTATCCTGTTAGAGACCTGTCACTGTTATTTTACCTATGAATTTGGATTCTCTTCATTTTGGCTATGTTTATAGAAATCAATCTCTCTCCCTCTCTCCCTCTCCCTCTCCCCCGCCCCTTCTATTAACCCTCTCTTCCTCTCCTCCCTTTCCCAGAACTGGTACTGGAATTGAGCCAGAGCTTTAGTACTAAGCTGCATCCCTATTCCGTTTCATTTTGAAACAGGGTCTCACTATGTCTCTAAATTGTTCAGACTGGACTCAAACATGATCTTCTTGCCTCAGCTACTCAGAGTAGTGGGGTTATAGGTGTGTGCCACCATACAAATGTTTCTTTTCATTCTAAGTTTTTTAATCAGTTTTTTTTTCTCTGTTGGAGCAATATGTTGTATCTCAGCTTACAAACATGCTCTAATGTTAGTCTTTTAAAAAAATTTCCTGTCCCAAGCGCCTCAGGGTGTTCCCTATTTCCTTGTATACTTTATGTCAGAACTTTCCAAAAGAGCTGTCTAATCTGCTTGCTTTCATTTCTTCATCACTCTTTCCTAATCCTCTGAGCATTCTTTGACAAGGTTGTCAGGAACTTCCGTGTAGCTAAATCTAGTGGTTAATTCTGTCTTCCTCTCCTCAGTCACTTGGCAGTATTTTTTATGATTGTTCACTCTTATTCTGTTACACACTTTCTTCATTTTGTCTTAGAGACACCATTCTGATTTTCCTCCCACCTCACTTGATGTTTCTTCTTTTCCTCCTGTGCTGGATGCTCCTCCTGTCCCTGCCTCAGTCATGCTTAGCCCAGGCAATGCTCTGTCCTAGACGTATACTCATTCTCTAGATTCCCACCATTCACTGTGGCAGCAATGGCCACATGTGGCTTTTGTCAGCTGTGTTAGATAGAAGGAATTACACAGCAGTCCCATCATCTCTGCAAGGTCTCTTGGGTAGCACTGCTCTGGGTTATCTCATCCCCTCTAGCCTCCTGGCTTCAGAAATGCACCTGCATGCTAAGGATTCCCATCTCAGTTCACCAGTTCTAGCCTACCTACTTAAACTCTAGTTTTGTATCTCAGGTTACCTATTTGACATCCTTTACTTAGTTTCTAATAGTCCTGAAAACTTAACATAGCTGAACTAGAACTCTATTTTCCTTCCTAGCTTGCTCTTCTGTCATCTTACTTATCAGTAAGCAGAACTGTTCTCACAGGCTGGAAAACCTTGTAGTCTTTTTTTTGGAGGGGTGCATTTCGAGGAAGAAATATTTCCAGAGGAGCACTTCCGTTTCCTCTTTTCACACACACTTCAGTTCCTGAGAAGTGGGCCTGAGTGACTTTTCTTATTCTATCATTGTAGTCACTCTTAACTTCTTTTTCTCTTGCATTCAATATCCAGTACATCAGGCAAACATTATCCCAGTACCTTGAAGTATACATTTTCCAGATGCCCTCATGACCTGTTTTTTACGTTCTGTTCCAGTTTTTGTTCAAAGATCACCTCTTCAGACCTCCTAAAGTAGCATTACTGCCACTCTGTATACTTACATGGCTCTACTTCTTTGATAGCACTTAGCACTGTCTGGCATATATAAGTTTTTGTCCTTTACCCCACTAGATCCATGAAGGTATGGATTTTAATTATGCCCTATACTTAGTGCCTGAAATAATAGCTGGCATATGGTAAATACTCAGTGAACATTTGTTGAATTGCATGACATATTGATGAAGTTTCTAAAGATTTAAAACTAAAAGCTGATGTTAACACATTAAATCAGGTTTTCATTGTTTTGGTTTTTGCCATTATTGTTATTTAGTTTGTTCTTATTTTACATTTTATGAGTCACTGTGTGAGAGAAAGGAATTATTCTCCAAGAAGAAGATTTATAGTTTATAGGCATTTGTTATTATACTTTTCATTTTGGGTAAATGTTAAAAATATGAATAGTCTAGGAATATTGTTGGGGCAAGTTTTATTATGACACTGTAACATAGTTGTATTAGAAATGGAAAATTATAGTAATAATGTTGAATTTAAATTTTGTCATTATAACTATAAAAAGGCAAAAAGAGTAAGACAAGGTCCTTGGCCTTAAGTTTATGGCCTTATGGGTAAGACAGTTACATAGATAAGTAATCAAAGGATATCTGTATAGTTTGGAAGCAGAGGGAAAATATATAATGCCCTAAAGACATTTTAAATCTATTAAAATATATTTACAGTTCCAGACTTTATGTACACTTAGTGCAATATTGAGTGATAAAAATTAGAATACAGTTGTGTAGAAGGAGTGGTAGAAGAGTCAAGAAGGGCACAGCTGACTCCAGGCATTAGCCTGTTTGTGGGTAAAATGAAACTCTATGGATTAAGCAGTACTGTAAAACACAGACGTGAAGAAGCCATGCCAGTTTAAGAACATTAGAGAAATCCATCAGTTTGGCCTAGGAAATGTCTCTCCATGAAAGAGCAAAACAGTTCTAGTAGGCTTCCAGCTTTCAGTTCAGTAGCCTCACTGAATTAGCTAGAATCATTTAACCATTGTAAGGTACATGGCTTTACATTGCAGTAGTACAAGATAGAAGATGTTATATTAAAATTATTAATGGAATACCATTTTTAGACTCATAATTTGACTAGTAATTTCTTATATAATTTTATTTTTAAAATATATTGGAACATTTTGGATATACATAATGATCACATTCATCATAGGGAATTTGTACCTGTACATGATATTTCTTGATTCTTCTTTTTTCCCCAGTTCCCTCCCCTCTCTTCAACCCTACTTCCCCACCTTATTTACAAAAGCTTTGTTTCCATTTTTTTCCTTCTCACTGACCACTGGTATTGGTCCATGGAATGAGCAAATGGGACTGAAAGCTAGTCTGTGCTTTAGCAATGGTGTGCCCTGATGTGGAACTGCACCCACCATCTTGTTGCTATTCTAGAAGTAGAAACTTTCCGTTAGTATTCTAGAAGTAGTTTTCATTGTATTGTACATGGAAGATGAAGTCATTAGAGAATTCAAGAATAGGAAATTTGATGTTAATTAATTATTTCTTGGTTCTAGTATTTTGAGTTCTCATATAACCTCAAATACCTTTTATCCCGTATCTTAGTTACTTTCCTTGTTGTTGGGACATAATACCCAACACCCACAATTTAATGAAGAAAAGGTTTATTTGGCGCACATTTTAGTCCATAATTAGCTGGATCCAAGGCAGGATAGCATAGCAGAGAAGAGCTGAGAATTGCTATTCACAGCATGGTGGTAGGGAAGCAGACAAAGCAAAGGAAGAACTGGGAAGGGAGATAAATCCTTACAGGCCATGCTGTCAGTGACCTGCCTTTTCAAACCAGGCCCCACCTCCTAATGGCAAGCCAGCTGTAAGCCCCCACAATCCATTCACCTTAGGGGATACCTATATGCAAACCATAAAACCTGAACAGGGGAATAATAATTTGGCTGTCTGTAGGAACTTTGAAGTGAATGCCTTTTTTCTTGATAGTATTTAGATGGTATTCTGTTACCTCCTAGAATCAGTATTAAGGCTGATATTGTTTATGATAATCTTTGTGCTTAACTTGCAATTCACCTAAAGTGTGTACATTAGGAGTTGGGTGAGGAAGGGTAGAGAGCCATGATTATGTTCATAGCATTATGGTCCAGGACACTCTTGACTGATTTTTTTGAAGCTATACATTTTTATAGTGTGCTCTTGAGGTTACAAAAAATATAGTTGGTGGTTTCATACATCACAGAAACAGACTGGCAGAAAAAGACTGGCATACATCACAGATAAAGATTTTTATGTCAGAACTTTGTTAATTATTTTTGCTTCACTATTGCCATTAATATGTTTGTCTTTTTTTATAGGTGAAGCTTTATTCTACTTTATGAACCCAAATTATAAAAGACTCTAAATGTTACAGAAGTGTTGAAAGACTGGTAAGTATTCAATATAATAAATATTAGCAGTGAGAACACTTGATTCTTGAAAATATATAGTTAATGGCATTAATTAAACCCCACAACAAAAACAGCTAAACTTTCCCTTGGTAGAGATGGGCATCTAGATTGTGGTTTATTCACACTGAGACACATTGCAGGAGGGTTTAAAGGAATGAACATAACCTGACAAGGAAAAGTAAGTTATAAGTATACAGAGTATCCTTTTTATATAACTTTTAAATAGTTAAAACAGTATGGAATATTTTTTATAACTATAAACATGTTCAAAAATACAAGGGCATGTCATACAATGATAAGTAACTGGGGTGTAAGAAGTGTGGGTGCAGATTTCCTGTAATTAACCTTTGATTTCTTTATGCTCACATACACACGTGTATACACACACACAAATGACCTGACCATAATGTTAACACTTGCTAGTTGTGGTTGCTAGATACAAATTTAGGCTGCATATTTTTTGTACTTTTCTGGGTATGTGGAATATTAGAAAATGTTAAAATACAATGCTTACCTTTTCATTTGGGATTCACAATGGCTGAAAGGCATTCAGTTAAGTCCAACATTCCTTTTAGGAAGAAGTGAACATCTACTGTACAAAGATTAAGTGCCCGAGGTTGGGGTATGGCTCGGTGGCTCAGTCCCTGCCTGGCAAAGTATGAGTGTACCCTGTCACCCTCCTGGTGTTGTTTGTGCTAACCAATGCAGTCAGACAAAAGAATAAGAATTTTTAATGAATATTGTACAGGAGAATTCAGAATTTTTCTAAATTGTAGATAATAGGAACTTATTGTACAAAATGGTGACTGAAGTTAATGATATTTTCTTTAAAAATGTAGTAAGAGTGGAGCCAGGTGTGGTGGTGCACGCCTGTAATCCCAGCATTCAGGAGGCTGAGGCAGGAGGATTGTTGTGAGTTCGAGACCAGCCTCGGCTACAAAGTGAGCTCAAGGCCAGCCTGAACTACATAGCGAGACCCTGTCACAAAAAGACCGAAAAAAAAAATGTAGAAAGAGTGGATGTTAAATGTTCTAACCATAACATAACTGTGTGAGGTAGAGTGCATTTGTTAATTGGCTAGTTTTCACCATAACACAATATATAGAGTCTGCCCAAAAAATACATGCACACTTCAGCAGTTTGCCATACTAATAAATGTCTGGAAGCTCATGGCCATCACTTTGAGTACCTCTTATAATTATAGAGGCCAGAAGTAACTTTTATTAATCTCATGATATCTCAGTAAATTTACTATTAAAATATTTATACAAGTTTTTCTTTCTCTGATGTATACATTTTTTGACAGACTCTATACATGTACTTTATTTTTTTATTTTAAAAAACAAAAGAATGAAAACATTAACCAACATACACATTTATAAAATAACTCCCAAACAATACAGGCAATACTGAAATTCAGACAAGGTCATAGGAAATTAACAATGGTTGTTGCATTACATATTGATTTCTTCAAAGTGGTTATTCAGGAAAACAAATATAGACACATAAGATTGGTCAAATAATCATCAACTGTTCCTTTCAATAAAGCAATAGAAGTCAGTAGTACAACTATGTTAGCTATCCTGTATATGCCAATAAACATATATTTCCCTTTCTTTTCTTTCTTCTCTTTTCCCTCATCCTAATTGTTCCTTACTCGGCTGGGGATATAGCTCAGTGGAATAAGCGCCTGCCTAGCAAGTGCAGGGTCCTGAGTTCGATCCCCAGTACCGCCAAAAACAAACAACAACAACAACAACAAAAACAAACAGAAACTAATTGTTCCTTTTGAGCATTTTCTTTTCATTGCATAATGTCTATCATATCTCCTAATTTTATTCACTCTTTCAGATTCTTACACTAGTAAGACAATACATTATTTACATATGCAAGTCTGATTTATTTCACTTATGAGTATGGTCTCCAGTTGTGAGCATTTACCTATTAAAGCCTCAAGTTTATCTTTCTTTATAACTGAGCAATATTCTATTATATAAATATACCACAGCTTTTTTATCCATTCCTCAGTGGATGGACATTTGGGCTGCTTCCACAATTTAGCAATTACAAATTGCACCACTATAAACATGGGTGCACATATATCACTGTGATATGATGTTTTCAGTTTTTCTGGGAAAATAACCCAGAAGGGGAATAGCTGGGTTGAATGGGACCTCCAGACCTAGTTTGCCAAGGAATCTCCAAACTGATTTCCACAGTGATTTGACCAGTCTGCATTCCCATCAGCAGTGGAGAAGAGTTCCTATTTCTCCACAGCCTTGCTAGCATTTGTTATTGGTTGATTTCATAATGATAGCCATTTTTACTGGGGTGAGATGAAGTCTCAGTGTTGTTTTAACTTACATTTCTCAAATGGCTAATGATGTTGAAAATTTTCTCATGTATTTATTTGCCATTTGTATTTCTTTGTCTGAGAAGTGTGTGTTCATCTCAGATGCCCATTTCTACATTGGGTCTTTGAATTTGGGGGACTGATGTTTTCTAATTCTTTATATGTTCTAGATAAAAGTCCTTCATCTGAGGGACAGTCAGCTAAAATTTTTTACCAATTTGTGGCTTTTCTTTTTACTCTGCTGGTGAATTTTTTTTTAGATGTGCAAAACCTTTTCAGTAAGATGAGATCCCAGTTATTGATTCTTTGAAGTATTTCCCATGTGGTTTGGTTTTTGTTCATGAACTCTCTGCATAACCCTATGTCTTCAAGATTTTTACCTATTTTCTCTTCCAATGGATTTAGTGTTTCTGTTTTAATATTGAGTTCTGTAATCTGTTTTGACTTGAGTTTGGTACATGGTGATAAACTTGGGTCTATTTTAAGTCTTCGGCAAGTGGCAAGTCAGTTTTTCCAGCACCATTTATTGAAGACTGTCTTTCTTCCTTTGGACTGTTTGACCCCTTTGTCAAAGATTAGGTGGCTGAGTGTGTTTGTGGTTGTGGCTATTCCTGTATACAGTGTATTGTTGGATTTTGTTTCTTAATCCACTTTGCCAGTCTATTTCTTTTGACTGATGAATTGAGGCCATTTACATTAATGGTTATAAATGATATGTGTTGGCTTATCTTTGTCATGTTATTTACTTGCTGTTGGTTTCCTACTTTTGCCTTCTGTTTAATTGCTTGCTTTACTTGAGGGTTCCTTTCTATTGTTGTTCTTGAAATTGTGATTATTTTTTCCTCTATCTACAGTATCTTCTAGTAGTCTTTGTAAGGTTGGTTTGGCACTTGAGTTCTTCAGTTGTTCTTTGTTGTGGAAGTGTTTTATTTCTCCATTACATTTAAAGGATAGTTTTGTAGGATACATCAGTCTTGGTTGGAAGCTGTTTTGTCTCAGGACCTGTAATATGTCACTCCAAACTCCTCTTGATTGGACAGTTTGTGTTGAGAAATCTGCTATGATTGTAATGGGCTTTCCTTTATAGGTGATCTGTTTCTTTTCTCTAGTAGCTTTTAATATTGTTTTTTTTTGCTGCATGCCTTGTTTTGTGATTATTATATGTCTGGGTGTAGTTTTATTATGGTTATGACTAGTTGGAGTTCTATATGCCTCACTTTTCTGTATGTCAGAATCTTTTTCCATGCTTGGGAAATTTTCTGCTATTATTTCTGCAAATATTCTCTTTATGTCATTTGTGTTGCCTCCTGCTGTTTCATTGAGTCCTATTAGTCTTACATTATTTCTCTTTGCCTCATCTTGCAGCTGTTGAATTGATTTTTCCTAGATCCTTGTTGATTTTAAGAGATCCTTCCTTTCATGATCGCTAGCTGCCATGCTGTCTTCAAGATCTGAAATTCTATCTTCAGCTTCATTCAAGCGGTTTTTCCAGCTTTCAATGGAAGTTTTGATTTCCTGGAAATCTCTGAGTCTGTTTCATGCATTTTATTGCATTCCTATATTGTTCTTTTAATGATTCCATGAGTTGCCTATGCTCATCTATTTTTTTAATGTATTCTCTAGATGTGCTGAGCAATTTTTTCATTATTGTTGTCATTTAATTTTTTTTTCCTGAGAGATTATTTCTGGTCTGATGTCTTTTATGACCTGATGGAGTTACTGCTTTGCTTCCATTGCAATCATTTCAGACATTTCAGGTATGTGTTTACCAAGTTCTCCTATATCGATGTCTCTTGGACTTGTTCTGAGTGGGGAGGAATTCTGAGATTGCATTTTAGTCCTTTGTCTTGTCATGTTTAATGTCAAAGGCAGAATGCTCAGTCTCTCTCTTCCCTGGCAGCTCAGCAAAGGTCACTAGTGTCCCTAGTTTTCCTGGTGGTCAGGCTTGCCCTTCAGTGTCTGCTGAGATGTGCTGCTTAGTCTGGGTTCTTCTGGCAGATGGTGAAGTGTACCTAGTTCTCCCAGGTCTCAGATGAGAACTATGATGTCAGCTGATGGAAGACCATCTGAACCAGTGTCCCCTTGCAGCTCAGGGCATGCGTATGACTCAGAAGTGGGCTGCACTGGTGGTGCAATAACAGATCAGTGGTTCTGCATCTCCAGGCAGTTCAGGGTGCAGAAAGAACCAGACATAAGTTTCCAGATCAACAGTTTGTGGACCAACTGATTCCCTGTTTCCATGCAGCTCAGGGCATGCACAAGAGCCAGATGTGGGCTGCACTGGTGGTAATCATGGACTACCTGTGTCTGTGACCTCCAGGAGGACAGAGTGCAAGTAACGCCTGGACACGAACTGCGGTACTAGCAGTTTGTGGACTGCCTGCTCTAGTACCTCAGGCAGTGCAGGGCACAGGCAGGGAGGGCCCAGATGCAAACCCTGGTATTAGCAGCTCGTGGGTCTTCTGAGTGAGGATCTCCTGTCTGCACAGGGCACACTGAGGGCAGAGACTCAGACTGTTATGGTGGCAGGGTCATGGGTCGCCTGCTCTGCCCCCAGGAAGTAGATAGGAAATACCTGGTTCTCTGGGCATTGAGTTGTGAACCGCGGTGTCAGCGGGTGGTAGACCATCTCATTCTCCATCTCCAGTTAGCTCGAGGTGTGCAAAGGCGCCAGATGTGGGCTGCACTGGTGGTCATTGTGGAGTGCCTGTGTCTGTGACCTCCAGGAGGTTAGGGCACAAGTAAAGCCCAGATGTAAACCGCTGTGCTAGCAGTTCATGGACCCCTGCTGTAGTACCTCAGGCAGCACAGGGCATGTGCAGGGAGGGCCCAAATGTGAACCCCGGTGTTAGCAGTTCCTGGGCCTTCTGAGTGAGGATCTCCTGTTTGCACTGGGCGCATGAAGGGTGGAGACTCGGTATACATATACTTTAAAACATCATGTTGTATGTGATATATATGATATTATTTGTTAATTTAAAAAGTTACAAAAATAGAGAAGGGGAAGAGAGCTCATGTGAAAAATTTTTCAAAATGTTGAAATGAGACAAAGTGGGTTCTAGTCATGCATGTGTTTGCTCATCTTCCTTTTCATATATAATTACTAATCCCATCATAGGAAGCCTTTGCTCCTGATCTCATCTAACCCTGATTACCTCCCAAAGACCCTACCTTCAAATACAGCTAGCATATGAATTTGGGGATTAAGTTTCAAACACATGAATGTTGGAAGACGTCAAACTATAACAATCTCAATTGTATTAAATTCTAGAATGTAGGCCCTAATTATTACCATATTTTAAAGCTTTTTACATTTTAATATTTTTAAAGTGGCAGTGTATTTTGCATTAGTGTCTTATAAGCATGGTCAGAGGCTGTGAAGTTGTTGACCTTGCCTGCTTGTGCATGATCAGTATAACCATTCAAATTATAAATACTTCAGCTGAGTTTTGTGTGTTTATTGGTACTATACCTGTTGAGTTTTAAATGTTCTTTTGGTTGCTTCCTAAAACACTGAGGATCAAGAAAGTAGCAGTGTTAAAATTTACAGAATAGTGTTAGCAACTTTGGAAGAAAATCTTCGTAACAATAGTGTAGTGCTTAAGAAATGCTGTATCGGACTTCCGGGAAGATGGCGACCAGGTAAGCAGCAAAGGAGTGATCCTCCTTGATAAACACCACCAACTCGAGACAGACTTGGTGAGTGCGAATGCCAGGACCTTGGTTGGGAAGTTCAAACTGAACGTGTTTCTCTGAGATGCTGGGGGAGACACAGTAGGGCGGCCCAAATTGCCGTCGTGAGACGCGGGAAAGCCCCGAACGCTGGGCACCAGAGACGCTCGGCGCGGCAGATGGGAGGTGGCTTGGCTGGGTCCTAGCACCCTGGGGGCACAGCCAGCTCGATCCCTCCCGCCTCCCAAACTGGCTCAGCTCGCCAGCGACTCCGGCCAGAAATCGGCTTTTTAGCAGCGGCAACGTGGGGCGGTCTTGGATCTTGCGCGCATCGGGCAGGTTACGCAGCCAAGGCCCTCAGCGGCCTGCAGTCTGCGGCCGAGGCGGCACGAGGAGCACAGAGGAGCGGAGCATCCCGCTCCCTCCCCCAGACCCGGAGAGTGCAAGGAAACAGAAGTGGCGGGGAGTGGCGGATCGCGAGCATAGCACAAAAAACTGGCACTTTGGAACCTTCGTGCATGCAGGGACTCTGAAACTGGTGAGCTATCTGCGCTCGGGACCGGATCACCGAGTGGGGGAGGAGATACGTCCCTATACCTGCAGGGAACCCTGGGAGGGCGGGGGAGCGATCTTACACACCTCACCCAGGTCTCTCAGTAGGGAGTAGCTCACCTGAAAAACCAGCATCTGAACAGCCTTTTAAGCGGAACTCTCAGCAGAAAGCTTAAGGGACATTGTCCCGAAGAGAAGGAGTCATTGGAGCAGCCTCTGCAGCAGACCTTTGCCTGGTGAGCTGCCTGGGTAATTTATTGCTCAATATTTTGAATCTGATACCCAAAAATGGGAAGACAGAAGAACAAAACGCAGTCTCAGAACTCAACCCCACCCAGAACAAGTCCTGAATGCGAGGATACAGGGGAACTAGGAAGCCACATACCTGCAAGTTATGAAACGATTACATCCGAAATGAAACAACTCCAACAGGCCATAAAAGAGCTTAAAGCAGAAATAAGTCACATACCTGGAATGATCTCTCAGACAAAAAATGAACTGAAAACTATAATGGAAGAAATGTTCCATACACATAGAGAAGAAATAGATAAAAGATTAGAAGAAAATAGGAAACAAATGGAAATGTTACAACAGCAATTTAGGAATGAATTATCAAGAATGAAACAGGTCCAAAGAGATTGCCTGGATTTGAAAATTTCCATTGAAAGCTTGCAAAACTGCTTAAATGAAACCAAAGATAGAATTTCAGACCTTGAAGACAGCATGGCAGCTTATGAGCGTGAAAGGAAGGATCTCATAAAATCATCAAATACACAAGAAAAATCGATCCAACAGCTGCAAGATGAGGCAAAACAAAATAATATTCGAGTAATAGGAGTCAGTGAAACAGCAGGAGACCACACAAACGATATAAAAAGAATATTTGATGAAATAATAGCAGAAAATTTCCCAAACAAGGTAAAAGATACTGAGGTACCGTTAATCGTGGCATATAGAACCCCAATGATCCATAACCCAAAGAAAAACACACACAGACATATAATAGTCAAGATCCCAGATATTCAGCAAAAGAACACAATATTAAAAGCTGCTAGAGAAATGAAACAGATCACCTATAAAGGAAAGCCCATCAGAATCACAGCAGACTTCTCAACGGAAACCATGAAATCAAGAAGAGCTTGGAGCGAGATATTACAGATTCTGAGAGAAAACAACTTCCAACCCAGACTGATGTATCCTGCAAAACTATCCCTCAAATTCAATGGAGAAATAAAATATTTCCACGACAAAGAACAACTGAAGAACTTCATGAGTGCAAAACCAGCATTGCAAAAAGCACTAAAAGATATTCTAGACAGAGAAAAAATAGACCACAATCCCAAGAACAGCGATAGAAATAATTCCCTAAACAGAACAAGTAAGTAAACAGTCAGCAAAAGAAGGAAAACAACAACAAGTAAATAACATGATTAGAATAAGCCAACATATAACCATTATAACCATTAATGTAAATGGCCTCAATTCAAAAGTCAAAAGGAAAAGATTGGAAGAGTGGATTAAGTAACACAATCCAACGATATGCTTGCTGTATACAGGAAACACATTTTACTCAAAAGGAAATCCACAGGTTGAAAGTTAAAGGTTGGAAAACAATTTTCCATGCAATAGGTCCCCAGAAAAAGGCAAGGGTAGCTATTATGTTTGCAAACAATGTAAACTTCAAACCAAAAACAATCAAAAGAGATAAAGAAGGCCATTACATACTAGTTAGGGGAAAGCTGCAAGAGGAAGAGGTAACAATCCTAAACATTTATGCACCAAACAATGGAGCACCTAACTTTACAAGTCAAATCTTAACAGACGTGAAAAATCAAATAACTAATAA
>PVLD010028440.1:0-19397 GCA_004027595.1 Dinomys branickii
CTGAGCTATATCCCCAGCTCAAAACATCTTATTTTAAAGACCAAAAAATAATTCTCAGGGAAAAATGAAAACCACCGGTCTTAGATATGTGAACTGGCCTGGGGGAAGGCAGGTCAAGGTGGAGAAGGACACCAGCAGGGTACTGGGGCAGCTCTGTCATGCTCAGTGCACAAAACTGCCCTTTTCTATGTCTCTCTCCTTCTCAGGGGCTGTCATGAAACTTGCACAACAGGCCACAGGCCCTGCAGGCTGAGGACAAGGCTACTCTTCCTTACCATCTCCTCTTCCTACCTCTAGCAACTGCTCGCCAGGCCCCTCTGCTGAAATGTCTAAGGTCGTGCAAGCTCTCCCTCGGCAGCAGCTTGGACGTCGCAGCTCACTTGCCCTGTCCGTGCATTTTACACCTTTGCTCCCTCATTGTAAATGCTTTGTCTCTGGTACCCAGGCGGCTGCTTCCTGGGCTTCGGTCTCACCTCTGGCTGCTGCACCTTGTTCTCCTCCCAGGAATTTTCTGGCTGCAATCAATCCCGTGCCTCGTCCACAACCCACTTCTTTCTGCAGGCTTCCTTTGTGGCACATCCAAGTCTGTCTGGCTGTCCCACAGGAATGGGAAACTAGGTCTAGCTGAGCGGTGGAAAACTGACAGCTCGCACGCCGCCGCCAGCTGTCTGCACCACTGGGACCTCAAGGGTTCGTCACCACCGGTCTAGGTAGAAGTGAGCTCCAACACCCGGTCCTCTTACTGTAACCTCCCCAAAGGACAATGAAAACCTGGCCACAAAGGTCACCAGTCCCACCTCAGCCTCCATTTCTTTCAGCCTCTTTCGTGTGCCTTGTCGTTTTACACCCAGCTCAGCTCCTCCTCTCCAGCGCCACCACCTCGGGGCACCCACAAGCCAGCACCCAGGGGTCCCCTGCAGGGTGAGGTGGACACCACCCTCCGCTTCACCTCCTCTTGCGATTTCCTGCTGCCACTAGGAAGAAAGCCTAGCCCTTCTTGCTTTGTACTAACACACTGTAGGGCAAAGGTGGCGACCCTATGGCACACCTGTTGCTTTGTTTTTGCTTTAAAACAGAAGATGCTAATGTATGCACTGTTTGATCTAAACTAGAACCTCAGTGTTCAGGTTTACTGCGGTGTTGGCACTTTGCAGTAAGTTTTAGTCTGAGCACTTGTCTCTAAAAGGTTCGCCATCCTGCTATGGTGCACTCCACAAGAAGGGGTTGCAGACCTGTGGGTTTCCCACTTACTAAAACACAAATCTCTACATGGGGGCCCAGGAGTACTGTGCTCTCTTTACTTTGAAAGCTCTTCACAAACCCTAGAGGGCTAGGGGACTTTGGCACATAAGTAGATAGAAAGGGGACATTATCTCCTCCCAGAGGAAGGGCAGTGAGCACTATATTCAGTATATGGGGAAATCATGTTTTTCCAGTGAAACAAATTACAACATCAACTCTTTATGTCATTGAAGTACCTACCTAATTATTTTTTTGATACAGACTGTTGGCTTGGTGATCCGCACAGTTTCTAGATCAGTCTGTCTCATCACGCAGTATCTTTATCTTACCCCCCTGCCCACCAGGTTTCACACAGGTGCTCACCACAGAGACACACTGGCACTGTTAGTTCCCTCTGGAACTTCGGGGTGAGCCAAGGAATGGCACTTTTTCTTCCCTGAAGGTTCCGACCTCCCACGCCATGCTGCGGGCCCCAACAGTTTCTGTGCACAGTCCCGAGGTCTTCCTCCCAAAGCTGTGCACTTGGCTGCCTCCTGTTTACTCTCATGGTGAGGAGAGGGACACATTTAAACAGGCTTGGAACTTCTGCTCTGGACCTGGGACACATGCTTTCAGAGGAACTGAGCCCCGCCACATGGAGGCATCCACACAAACACATCTCACACGCGTGCGCTCTCACCCTTGGCCTCAAGAGCAGGAAGCTGTCCTTGCTCTGAGCACCAGCGGCCGTGCCCTTTGCAGGCACTCGCTGAGTCTGTATGCTTTACTCGCTCACTCCATGTGCACAGCGGGTTGCTTAGAACAGTGTGTCATATTTCCTAAGTAAACTGTAACTAACTAGATGTTTGGAAGAGTGCTGAGTTCCATAGTCTGGACTCTGACTAGCTGGATGATTTGGGGTGAAAAGCCAAGTTTTTATCCTGGTCCGTGGTGGTGAACCAATGGCACATGTGCTGCAGTGGACACACAGAGTCCCCTCTGTCGGCGTGCAGTCCAAGTTGCTGCAGCAGGAGAGCATTCAGATTTAACTGCAGCGTTGGCACTTTGCAATGATTGAGCTTCAGGTGGGAACTTAGGCACTTGGTCTTTAAAAGGTTTGCCATCATCGTCATAGACTGACTTGAAAGTCTCATCAATTTGAAAGTGTCACCTGGAACGTCTTAATGCTAGTTAGTTAAGTCCTGCACCGTGCTTCTGAGCTCACCAGGACCCCAAGCGCAAAGCATGCTTGAAGAGTGAGGCAACCTTACTTTAAACACAAAGGGAAGCCTCAGAAGGGGATTTTAAGCCTGTGACACAATGGGATGGCCCCAAGGCAAAGCCCTCTGCTCTGCAAACCAGGCTGGGAAGGTGGGGTCAAGAAGGGCAGAGGCACACATTCCAGTGGCCAAGAAGAGACAGCGGGCTGGAGGTAGGCACAGCAAGGAAGAGGAGCAGGGCGTTGGAAGGAGTCGAACCAGGTGAAAAGATAAAACGCAAAAGATAAAAAGCTCGTGGTCTGGCTGGTAGATTAGTTAAGGGGGGTGGGGAAGATCAAGGCGACCTGTACTGGTGCAGCTGTGTAGTAGGTGGTGCCCGCCAAGGACAGACCCCCAGTTTGGCAGACAAGAGCACACTGGGTTTGACACTGTTGAGGGTCCAAGCCAGAATGCGGAGGATGCGGAGTGCACCGGTCTGGGGTCTGACCATCTTTGAGAAGCCACGCTCTTTGGCTCCAGAGCTGTGTCCTGACATCGCTGTACTGCAGTGAGAGAGTTCATCAACAAGGAAGTCAGGACCAAAGCTTGTCCTCTGGGTGGAGGGTCACGCTGTGCACTACGTGCCTGGCTGCACACGCACTCAGAGCCTAGTCACAAAGGGCCAGCAATGAGTCAGGACACTCAAGACCTATACAAAATCTCCACCTTGCACGACTATTAAATGGAACTTAAAACGAGTGCATAAGAAGTTACCCGTTTTTCCTAAACTAGAATGCCGAGTTGGGCTGGGGATATAGCTCAGTGGAATAAGCGCCTGCCTAGCAAGCGCAGGGGCCTGAGTTCGATCCCCGGTACCGCAAAAAAAACCCAAAAAATTATAGAATGCCGAGTGGAGCGGCACTGGGAACGGTAGTGAAGGAAAGGGGGGCTTTTTGTTCTCAAGGCTGGGCTGTCTAGGCCGGGCTCAAACTCATGGTCCTCTGCCTCAGCTTCTCCAGGGCTGGGATGACAGAGTGTGTCACCATGCCCAGGAGGGCGCTTGAAAGGGTTTTTAGATAATGCCTGCCAGAGGTCCATGTATATGTATAAAACTTTCCCCTTAAGTAAATTCTGAGACTATAAGACATTCATGCCAAAATAAGTACAAAGCACTTTCTAAATCCAAATATAGTGGTACCTGAATTTTCTCCAAGATTCTGGTCACAAACTGAACTGGAGGGGAATCAAATCCAATTGCCCTGTATGGTCAACACTGAACCCAACCACTGAGTTTGATTTGTTTCTTGTAGAACTTGGTTTGCATCCAGAACCGTGGAAAGACTCCAGTTCGTTAAAGAGGTGCCACTGTGTACAGGGTCTAACGCCCACCCCCATCCCTGGTGGGGATCACACAGGGCAGGCAAGTGCTCCACTGCTGGTACACCCAGCCCGATGCCCTGGGGTTTGCCTTCACGTTTGCTAGCAGGATCCTCACCATCAGTGACCTACAAGTGTTTCCAGCTGCTGCTGGGCTGGTCCTTCAGCAAGTCACTCGTCTTTGCAGAGATGCCAATGACTGCATATTTTGACAGCTTAGTTCTTGCTTCAGTCTCAGTAGAACTGAAGACCTAGACAGCTTCTTTGAACTGATGATTCACTTTCTAGCAATCACGGCTCTTGGCAGACAGTAAACACCACTCAGGTTACCCATCTTAAAGGCACCTTTAAAATGGTTCTCTGAACCATTATGTAAATGAAGCGTGAATGAAACCTGTACCACACAGGACACATAAGTCTCGGAAGCAGCACTACCCACAAGTAGGATGGATTCTTTCAAGTACTTTAGACTCTCTTCGATAGAAATTGCCCTTTCGATCAGTAGTATTAAAATTAATGTTGAAGGGGTCATGAAATAAAGGTGAAGGGGGATTATTTGAATTTCAATTTTTTTGCTTTTTTTGGAGACACTATATAGTTCACTATGTAGTTCAGGTTGGCCTCAAATTTGCACACGCTAGGATTACAGGTCTGCACCACCATGCTGGGCACGAACATATTTTAAAACGGCCCATTTCTCAGGTAGGAAATGCATCTTATTACCTGTGATGACAGGCTGGCACATGTTCCCTAACACTCCCTGAGCACACGCTTCTTAAGTCAACTCTCTTCTACAGTCAGCAGAAAGCGAGGGCATCACCTCACGGTGCTCATGTTCACGCCAGAAAGCAGTGCATTTGTAAATGAAGGTTTGTCATTTCAATTATATTTTGCTTATTATGTTTTTTCTTTAAATTAGTTTTCAAATTCTGAATGTACGTTAGGGTCAAAAGGAGGCAGATCAGTGACATTTTAGGTATCTAGTAGAAGTAGGTTGGAGATTTATGGCCAGTAAGGCATTGAAATTAAAGTGGCAATTCCAAAGGTATTATGGTACAATCAACTTTAAGAAAGTCACCACAGGATCACACTTAGCAGAAACAAGACACCTGGCCTGCCCTGCCAACTGTGCAGGTAGAGACTGCTCTTGCTTTTCATACGCCACACAATTCACTTGATTAATATGCACAAAATATGCAGGGTGAATTCCAGGCGTGTCTAACTTGGTCTTCATTAAGTAATACGTTCTCGTATTTTAGCACAGGGTGTCTTAAACTTCTTGGTGTTAGGATGCTTTTATACTCTTTAAAATTACTTAAAGGCACTGAGGCACTTCTGTCTTACATAGATTACATACAACTTTTTTTTTTTTTTGGCGGTACTGGGGATCGAACTCAGGACCCTGCACTTGCTAGGCAGGCGCTTATTCCACTGAGCTATATCCCCAGCTGTACTGGGAATTGAACTCTGAACCTTGTGTTTGTCAGGCAGGCACTTATGTTGCTGAGCTGTATCCCCAGCCCAGCACGCCGAACTTCCTTAAATGGTGAGCAAAATGGCATGAAACATTTGCACCGGGGACTTTGTGTTTGAGGCTAAATACCAGCCTCTAGGCTTCCTCCGTGAAAGAACGGCTACTCCATTGTAGCCGGCCGACCCCAAGCATTCTGCGGCTATTGATCTCACATCTTAATGGCAGCACCAGAATTGTTAAAATTCTATTAAAATCTTACTTACAACCAATTAGAAATACTTCAATGATTTCAATTTAAGGTTTGTTAATAAAGATTACAACCTGGACAAGCATAATAAGTGTTTTGGATCAAATGCTTCTAATATTAACACCTCCTTCCCCTCAGGAAAGAGAAATTCCATTTGCCTTTAAGCTGTGAGTTGTCTGGAGATGAAGAACACAAGGAAACAGGGCAGGTGACTATGTCCTTTTACTTGGTGCATTTTGAACTTATGGTAAAAGCTCCAGCAGATCAACACTTTTTGCACTCTGTCTCTCTCGGGTCAGCCTTGCCCCCAACTGTCTGGCCCACTTCCCAAAGTGCTCACAGGCCACAGACAGCAGAGAAAGCACCGAGGCAGGAGACAAAGCACTTGAGAAAGCAGGAGTACCCAACTTCTGCGCAGGTCCCAAGCCGCTGCCACATCGCGGCCTGAGGCGTGTCCTCCACCCGCGTCTTGGGAGCCCTCCCACTGGGGAAAGCACACCCGCTTCGAGAAGGACCCGCAGCGGGCACCTGAAATCGAGGGTTACTCCGTGTACCTCCTTAGGGTGATCTTCTACAAAAGCAAACTTGGAGGCCAGTGCGAAATTCTTATTAATCTTTAAGATTTAAAATTGCATTTAAATCACGTCTAAGCTTTACCGTGCCGTGGAAGAGTCTGCACCGATCTATTTATATCCACTTTGAACGGCAGTTTTGCAACTGTCAAATAAGCTGGTGAAGCACAGGACAGTTTCAGGGTGGCGGATAGACTGCTCATTAAGAGGCGTCTCCACTGCTGACTTTTGGTCTCACTTCTTATATTTTCAGATACTGACAATAATGCCCAATTCTTTGGCTGGGAACATATAAACCTCAGTGTATTAAATGTGTCCAGTTTAATGGAAGGTAGTACTAGCAATGTTTTTCTTGAAAATTACCTTTTAACATTTTACAAACATCCTGGATATGCAGTTATTCACAATGCAAGAACAAACACAAGTCCTCTACTTTACCTGTTATTTTCGGTTTGTGATAAATTAGGATTAAGATATCCTAGTCCTGATTTTACAATTCAATTTCAGGCTTGTCCTGGGTCCTCAGGCTCAGCAGCCTGTTTAAGCAAACCCACACCACCCTGGAGCTACTCGAGCCGGGAATTCCGACCTTCTCCCTGCAGTACTTCACGAAAACAATCCATGAAAACAAATACAGCCGTATCTACACCCCAGGGGGGCCCACCGCGCAGTGAAAGAGCGAATGAAAATGCAGACAGCCGGGGGGAGGAAGAGCTCGGTTACTCCCCGGGGCAGGCGTAAACAGTTCTAGCAACCGGGAGAAGGGCTGGCCTGCACGGCGTGGCAGTAGCTCTCTTCGCAGCGCACAACCACTTCGCGGCTCTGCTACCCTGGCTTTACACGATTCGCGATCGCCGAAAGCGAAAAAACCCTGGGCAGCTCTGGCTTTAACCGGTTCCTCTCTTCGCAGACCCATTTACACAGCTAAGTGTCGGGGATTTCGCCGGTCCGAGAGAACCACCGCCCCTAGGCCGTCCCAGCCAGCCCGGGTCACGGGCAGGGCCCGCCCGCAGCCGCCCGCCCCGCCCCCTGCGGGCGGGCCGTGGCTGGGGCGGGGCCGGGTTCCCGGGTCCCTCGGTCTCAGGCTCCGCCCCCGCCCCCGTCCCCGCCCCCGCGGTGGAGGGGAGGGAGGGGGACGCACCCCGACCCGGCCGCCTCCCGCTGCCTCGCCCGTGCGTGTGCGCGCGCGGAGTTTAACACAGTGCCGACGCCTACGCCGTGCGCAACGTCCCAGCCGGCGCCACAGCCGCGGCGCCGGGGGCGGGGGAGCCGGTGGCCCAGCCCAGTGAGAAGATGAGCGCGCGCGAGAGCCGCAGACAGCGCGAGACCAGGGGAGGCCGGAAGCGCGCGTGCGCGCCCCCGCCCGCGAGCGGGGAGGCGGAGCCGCGGCCGTAGCGGCAGCAGCTGTAGGAGCCGCTGCAGCTGGGAGAAGCGCCAGAGAGGCCGGGCCTGCTCCGGTCGGACCGGATCCCTCCCCTCCCCCTCCTTCGCTCCCCTCCCCCAAACCCACTTCCGCAGGTCGCGGCCTTGCCGCCGAAGAAGCAGCGGCAGCGGCGGCCCTGCGGCGTCGGTCGGAGGACTACGCACCTACGGGCCCGCCTCTCGGGCTCCAGCGCGGGACGCTCGCCGGCCGCCACGGCTGGAAGGGAGGGACCGGCGGCGGGGAACGGAACGTGAATCGCCCCCTCCCCTTCCTCCGCCCCCCCCTCCCGCGCAAGGCCCCGGATGGAGCGCCGCGCCTCGCCGCCGCCCGGCTCCGGGGGTGGTTTTGTCAGGCGGCCAGAGCCGGCGCCAGGCGCGGCCGCCCCCGCCCCCCGGGCGCCCCGGCTTCGCCTCCCAGGCCGGGGCGTGGGGCTGGGCCGCTGCCTGCCTGTGCCGGGGCCGGCCGGTCGCGCCTCGCCTTTGTTGCCACCGCCGCGGCCGGAACTGTTGGCGCGGCCGGCGGCCCCCGCCCAGCGCGGGCCCGGGCCGGGGGCGGCACGTGGGCACCGGCCCCAGAGGGCGGCGGCGGGCGCTTACCTGTCGCCGAGGCCGCCGCGGCGGCGTGTGAGGAGGCGGCGCCGCGCCTCGGCCTCGCTGCGCCGCCGCCGCCGCCGCCTCTGCGCGCTGCTGCTGCTGCTGCCTCTGCCGCCGCGGTCGGTGTCTCCGGCGCGCGGCGGCGGCGGCGGCGGGGCTTTTCCTGTCCGGTTACGTTAAGGTCACATGACCGGGAGAGCGGAGCGACTAGTGCAGAGGCTGCGAGCGGCGCCCGTCGGGGAGGAGGCGGCGAGAGCAGTGGCGGCAGCAGCCCCCCGCCCCCGCCCCCTCCCTCGCTCCCGCCCCCGCCCCCGCCTCCTGCTGCGCCGCCGCCGCCGCCGCCGCCGCCGCCGCCCGCCCGCCTGCCGCGGCCCGGCCCAACTTCTGCGCGCCATGTGCGGCGCGCCGGGAAACTTCGCGCGGCGCCCGGCCGGGGCTCCAGCAGCCCCGCGCCGACCCAGCCGTGGGTAGGACGGGCCCCGCCGGCCGGTGCGGACGGAGAGCGGCGCGAGCCCGGCCCCGAGTCCGTCCGTCCTGCCCTCCGCCTTTTGTGTTGGCACTTAGCTTGAGAGCTTGGGCTTTGGTGCCGGCCCGGGCTGGAAGGCGGCGCCCGGAGCTGCTGTGGGTCAGCGATGGCTTTTTGGCTCCCGTGGGTACTGAGTCCTGTTGAAGCAGCACCGGTGTGCCGCGGAGGGCGGCGGTGCTTGCACGGTGGAGTGATGCAAGGACTCGGGGGTGGTTGTGTAGCAGTTGGATTTTAGGTAAGGAAGCGTGGGTCCGAGTAACTCGGCACACGGTTTGGAACAGTTGTGGTCCTTAGGTTTTGGTGGAGCGGATGCCAGAGTTGTCATCATGCCAGGTTTAAAGGTCCCGAAACGTGGTAGCATGGCAGGGGAGTTAGGGTTCCCTGTGGTCGTTGGTAACATTTTAAAGTCTACTTTTTTGTTGTTGACATTTTGGTAGAATTTCTCTTTGCTTTGGTAGTAGAAATTATTTGAGAAGGGACTAAAGTGATTCCTGTATTTTTCTACGTAGGGTTTTTGTTTTTAGTTTCTGGTGGTAGGGAGGTTGAACCCAGGCCCTTGGGCTATATCTTCAGCCCTTTATAAAAAGTTAAAAAGTTTTTTTGATGTTGAGTCTCACTGTATATTGCAGCCTGGCTTTGAACTCGCTTATGTAGGCTGGCTTTGAGCTCAGGAAGAACCTCCTGCCTGCTGCTCCTAGGTTTGAGCCACCGTGACACCATGCTTGGCAAAGATTTTTAAATTTTAAAATGGAGTCTCTTAAGTTGGCACACTGGGTTCCACCTTGGACTCGTCCTGCCTCAGCCTCCTTTACTGCTGGTGTGTGTCAGCCCAACTGCATGTATAGAGTTTGATGACATTTGTGAGGAAATCGAGGCAGCAGTTTCCAGGTTACTGTTGGTTTATAAGCACTCCAGCCTGTTTGTATCATCAAGTACTTTGATGTCTGACTTATTTTGGTTTACACAAGCAGGCCCTAACACAATGCCTGCCTGACACAATTTACAAAACATTTAAGGCATGCGTCGTACCTTAGACCAGTTTGTATTTTGTATTAGTGTCTCCTAAAAATCTCAAGTTGAGTGTAGCCACGCCTACTGATGACGCATTCCTGAGTTGAAGATAAAATAAGCAGCTATGTAACTTTGATGACCCCAAAGTGAATAATAGATCCAGTGTATACTTGCCTTGAACTTTCTTGTTCTTTGATGAGCCAGAAGACTTAAGTGGTCAAGTGTCTGCCACACTCTGACCCTGATGTAGGTGTTCTCCTGTGCTGTCACTAAAAAATAAAGGTTGGCCTTCAACTACTAGCGTGAAGGTTCTTTGGAGTGGCTTCTGTTTCTTCTTCTTAAGAAAACAAATGATTTTGTTCTGAAGAGAATCATAATTAAGCTTAGGTTCTTAATTCCTTTGGACCATAACTCTGAAAACTTTTCAGTTAGAGTACTTGTGTGAAGACTGAACTGATTTAAGAGAAACTATAAGAAAATGTGAGTAAAACTAGCACAGTGGTGAAGTTTTAGAAGGAAGGCGTTGGTTGGAAACTTGTCTGTGTAGGGAGAGTAATTGGCCCTGAACCTAGGTGACTTATTTTTTAGGTTAGTTTCTCATTATATTCCATTGTATATAGGTTTATTGGGAATACAGGGTAAGCCCAGAACTAAGGTGCCATTCCTAAAGAACCTGCTGTCAGGAGCATCCTGTTTTGCATGAAAGCCGCTGCTTTTGGACTTAAAAAAAAAAAAAAAAAAGTATTCACTGTGTAGTTCTGGTTGACCTTGAACTCCTGGTGCTGAGGTTACAAGTGTGTCTTGCCACTCCGGGCCTGCTTTGGATTTAGGACTAGGTTGCTTTGTTTCTGATTTTCAAGGTGTAAGCAGGTGCCCTTGACTTTCACCAAGTATGTAGGTTCTTGGTGACTGTCATCAAGCCATAGCATGATAAGGGCAGCTGTAGAGACTCCCTGTGAGGGTTGAGGAGAAATGAGCTTCCTGGAGAAAGGCTTCAGTCAGGGCAGGGCCAAGGGAAGCTGTCACTTCTCTCATAAGTCTTGTGTAGAGAAAGGTACAGATGCTTTGCGTAGGTAATAAAAATATGAAGTTCAGTGACTTTTCCCTGTTCATGTACCAGTTTATTTTCCCTGTTGTATATACCAGTTTATCTTGAAAATGTGTATGGCAAACTAGGAGTTCAAAAACGGTTTTAACACATTTAATTCAAAGCAAATCACAGTGCAAGTAAGTAATCTTGAGTGGATTCATCAGAAAAGTTAGGCAAAAATATTTTGCAAAGTTTTGTGTTGCTGAAATTTTTGGTGTGCACTCTGCTTAGACAAAACCATAAAAATATGTTCTTGCTCGTCTGAGGGTAGTTGCCATGAGACTTGAACAGTGGCTAGAAAACAATAGTTTTGTATGTAACCTTTTCCCTCAATTTGGTGAAAAGTTGTGGAGGGGTGTGGTCAGGTTGAAGATGAAATTTCTGTTAACATTGATAAGAAAAGTAATAGTAGGAGAAAATAGTACATGTAGAGCTCAAAGGAGCTTTTTCACTACGTTCTATGAAGAATGTTCAGTAACTTAATGACATGTTTTGACACGTTAGGCTTTAGAGTCTAGGGCAGGTACTGTGCCCTCTATGTTTCATATCAAGCTTAACGTATAAATCAGAGAAGATGTATTTTGAGAGTCTTACATTTCATTGGTTTAGTCATAAATTTTATAGAAAATGCTTGTTTAATAGCTGGCTGTTACTGAGATCATAGTCCCTCAAGGAATTCCCTATCCTTTAAGGAGCTTTTTGCTTTAAATCTGGTATAGATCCATAGGCATACACATTTTTTTCTGCTCTTTCCCTTACTTTGTCTGTCCCCCTTTTTTGGGTTTGTTTTGTTTTGAGACAAGAGTCTTGCTTTGTAATTCAGCCTGGTCTTGAACTCAGTAGGTAGTTAAGGCTGACTTCCAACTGGGGAAAATCCTCCTGCCTCAGCCTCTTTTCTCTGAGTACTGGGATTATAGGTGGGTTAGCCTCTGTAGGTCTACATGTTTTCAGTTGTGACTCTAAGAAACACATTGTATCATTTTTAGCTTAATCTGGTGTTGGGGATCAAATCTAGGGCCTCACATGGTAGAACACTTGTTTTGAGACAAGATCTTCCTATGTTGCCTAGGCTGGCTTGGAACTCACAGTCCTGCTTAAACCTGAGCAGCTGGGTTACTGGCCTGTGCCACCATGCCTAACCTTGAACACATTTTAATGAGCTGCCTACTATACATAGGTAAAACTACGATGAAGTTTTTAGGAGGTAGTATTTATTAAGTAATATACTCAGCTTTATTTAATGCATGCTGTCACTCCCTCTTTTCTTTTTTTTTTTAGACAGGTTCTCACTGTAGTTCAAGCTGGCCCTGCACTCAGTGTGTAGCCCAGGCTAGCTTTAAACTTGGAGCTATCTTCCTGCCTCAGTGTGGGGATTACAGCTGTGCACCGCCATGCCTGGCTTGTTCTCCTTTTTGAGACAGGATCTTCGTAGGCTGGCCGTGAATTGATGATCCGCCTGTCTCAGCCACCTGAGTAGCTGGGATTTTAGGCACACACCACTGTATCTGGCTAACATTACAGTTTTAAAAAATAAATTGGGAGCCCGGCGTGGTGGCACATGCCTGTAATCCCAGCACTCAGGAGGCTGAGGCAGGAGGATTGTTGAAAGTTTGAGGCCAGCCTGGGCTACAAGCTCAGTTTAAGACCAGCCTGAACTGCATGGTGAGACCTTGTCTCAAAAAGACCAAAAAAAAGATTGGGCAGCCTTAACTTTATGTTATTGACTCAAATGGGTCAATGTCCACATCTGAAAACACTGATGTATTAGTTCTGCTCTTATGTTAACCTGAAACATGTTTATCTCATTCCTGTTCTGTATATCGGGAGTCTGGAGTGTGGTAGCGAGGTGTCTGTGGCTCAGGGTCTTTCTTGGAGGTTATAGTTAAGATGTTGACTGGTTAAAATGGCTGGCTGACTGGCAAGTCAGTGTCTGCTGATGGCAGAAGGTCTCAGTGCTCTGCTGGCCAGCTCTTGAGTGTCTTCTCAGGATGGTGGTGATAGATGTCCCCTGGAGTGAGTACTCCAAGTGAGAGCAAGGAGGCAGCCACAGCTCCTCACTAATGCCCTGTCATACCCAAAGGGCGTATGAGAGGGTCAAAGCAGAGCAGGGTCCAGCCCGAACTCCAGGGGATGGAAATGTAGCTCCACCTCTTCACGGGAGCAGTATCGAAGAGTTTATGGATGTACTTTAATAACCACCTAACTTCTATGTTTTTCCATTGTATGAATGAATCAGAATTGAACCAGAAACCTTGCTAAGTCAGTCTGTAAGTAATTCTTAGTAATTAGTTTTTTTCTCCTGTTGTATCTAATCTTACTCCTCTTTCAAGAAAATATAAAGTGTATTTTTTAAAAATGTAAAATGAGGCTGGGCATGGTGGTGCACACCTGTAATCCCAGCACTCAGGAGACTGAGGCAGGAGGATCATTGTGAGTTCGAGACCAGTGTGGGCTACAAAGTGAGCTCAAGGCCAGCCTGAACCTGTCTCCAAAAGAGAAAAAAAAAAAACAAACCCAAAACAAACTACAGATCTTTGTCTATGGGCTTTCCCTGTTCCCCTTCACCAGAGTGGGAGCTCCCTTTCCTTGCAGCTCTAGTGGGCCACACAGAAGACACTTTAAACTTGAAAAGCAAACTCAAGTTAATTAACTGGACCAAGGCCATTTATTAAGAAATGGCTTACTGTTTTTACAGACAGGCTTCACAAATTTTCTGACTTTTGTCCTGAATAGTTTGTCTGCTGATAAAGATGGGAAAATTGGCTGGTGATTCTTTTTTTTTTTTTTTTAAATCTTTCTAAGGATTACTGTAGTCCTTTTTTTTTTTTTTTGTCTTTTTGAGACAGGGTCTTGCTTTGCAGTTCAGGCTGGCCTTGAACTCAGTTTGTAGCTCAGGCCGGTCTCGAACTTACAACGATCCTCCTGCCCCAGCCTCCTGAGTATGGGGATTACAGGTGTGCACCATTATGCCTGGCGTATTACTGTAGTCTTAATCTTCCTATCCGCAGGCTCCTGCAGGATAGTAGTTGCACTGTAAACTCAGATGATGCTTGATGTCTGGGTTTGTAGAGGCCTCATACTACTAGCTTCCTTACCAGTTGATTTTTGGAGGAAACAGAAAATATACGTTAGATAGCTCCCAGTACTGCCTGTCTATTGACTGTGAGACGGTTCTGTGCATATTCCATTTAGCACATTTCAAGGACTTAAAAGAGGATGCTGTTGGGACTCAGGAAACTTTGGACCTGGAAGGAATTTTCCTCAGACTTGTTTCAGCATAATGGTACAAGGAATAGGATGAGATTTTGTTAACTGCACAAAGCCAGGATAAATCCCAGGCTAAGCCTCCCCACCCCCCCCAATCCATTAAGCTTTTCTGAGTCAATAACATATATAAAAGTTACCACATATTTGGTATTAACAGGTTGGGATAAGCTGCATGTGATGGTGCATACTTGTAGTCTGAGGGCTTGGAAGGCTGAGGCCGGAGGGTCACTACGAGTTGGAGGGCAGCCTAGGCTACATAGTTTAAGGCTAGCCTGCACCACAGAGTGAGACCCTGTCTCAAAAAAACAACAAAAAGAATCGAATAATGGCTACTTTTTTTTCTTAAAAACAGTTACTTTCACTCAAAGCAGTCTACACACTTAACATTGGTTTTTCTTCTTTCACCCCCAACCCTCATTGTGAAGTTTGTTTGGTCTTTTTGAGACAGGGTCTTGCTGTGCAGTTCAGACTGGCTTTGAGCTCACTTTGTAGCCATACTGGTCTTGAACTTGCCACGATCCTCCTGCCACAGCCTCCCGAGTGCTGGGGTTACAGGAGTGTGCCACCACTCCTAACTCATTGTGAAGTTGAACAAACTTTTGTGCACTGGTGGTACTTAAAGAGTTTGCAATATTGAGTTGGATTTTTAGTAGAAGAACCTGAAATAATTTTTCTTGGAAGAACTGAATGAAAGAAATGATGCCTGTTGTGGCAGACCTCTGGCTATAGGTGGTAGGTGCTGTGGTGTGTGTGTGCATGAGAGCCGAGTCAGGGTTGTCACAGTCCAGCAGGGGAGAGAAACAGGAGATGGCTGCGTTCTACAGATAATGTAAAGTCCTCTGTAGCGTGGAAAAAAGAAGATGAAGGTCATCTTTAAACTGAATCTTGAAGGCCTTTAAGGGGTATACTTTGTGGCTTGGTGTGTACATGCCTATGATCCCGTCACTCAGGAGGCTGAGGCAGGAATGTCACTGCATGTTCAGGGCCAGCCTGGGCTACCTAGTAAGTTCAACACCAGCCTGAACTACGTAGTGAGACCCTGTTTCAAAAATAAGAAAAAAAAGTAGACTTTGGTGAGGTGTTGTGCATTTCTTAGGTTTATTCCTTCATTAAAACTTCTACCTTGAGTTGTTTTTCCTTTTGCTGTTGCTGAGTTGCCATCATAATTTAATAAGTTCTTTGTTTCTGTGACACGTACATTTGTGTTGTATGTATCTCTAGAACTGTGTGGTACAGTGCATTAGCTACTCGCTACACGTGGCTGTGTTGTGTGGATTAAGGTCGTACTAGCCACAAGCCTCCAGAGGTTACTAGGCTGCCATATTGAACAGGTATCAGAATATTTGTATTATAGGACATTTTGTTGGACAGGGCTGCTCTGGAGCCATGTTTTGCTTGTTTGCATATTACCACATTATCTGTGCTGCGTTGAGTTAAGATTAGAATAAAGGGACTTAGTAGCTCCCTTACACTGTCATTGGGAGTGATGGTAGTTGTGCTGTTTATGGATAGAGAGGAGTCCGTAATAGTATATCTTAATGGTCTTGAGTATAGGCTTTAGTTGGACCTGTTGATGTATGCCTGAAATTTCAGTGGGAGGCTGAGGTGGGAAGATTTTAAGTTTGAGTCTAGCCTGGGAAACTTAGCAATTTAGTGAGAGCTTGAGTCAAAACATTAAAAAAAAAAAGGTTGAGCCTGTAGCTCAGTGTGAAGGTACTGAAGTTAGTCCTCATTTGCCCCTCTCCCACAGTTTTACAGGATTTCGTGAGTATGAAATAAGTTAGTGTAAGGGATCTTAGTAAATCATAGGACCACTACTAATACATTTTTGAGATGATAGTAATTTTAAAACAACTAGAATTACAGTAAAATTGAGTTTAGTTTCTTTCCACATAACACACTGTACATTTGTGCAGTCTCTACCAGGGTACATACAGGCTGCCTTTCCACCCCTAACGCTTGACCTGTTTTCTGTACTATAGTTTTGAATTTCAAAGCATATAAATAAAATTATACAGTTTGTAACCTTTTTAGGCTACTTGTATTCAGCCAAATTGAGTGAAATTCATTGAAGTTGTTAAAAGTGTCAGTAGTTCACACTGATTTTCCTTTATTCAGTGTTTCTGTTAGCTGATGTTTGCACCGCATAATGGTTACACTCCTTTGGGATTGGTACATGTATGTGACACAGCTTCCTTCTTTGTATACCACCCCCATCTCTTTTTCCCCCTTTCCGTTTGAGGGCCTTTTCTCTCCCTGCTTGCTGTTTGCCTTTATTTTGCACAATGCTGGGGATGGAACTCAAGGGTGGACGCATGCTAGCCAAGTGTTTTGCCGCCTGTGCTCTGCTAGCTGATTGGGAGGGGTGGTACTGGGGTTTGAACCCAGGGCCCTCAGACTGAGCTGCATCCCTCTTATTTTTTAAAAGTTTGAGACAGGGCTGGGGATTTAGCTCAGTGGCATAAGCGCCTGCTTGGCAAGCGCAAGGTCCTGAGTTTGATCCCAGTACCAAAAAAAAAAGAAAGAAAAAAGATATGAGACAGTCTTGCTGGGTCATGTAAATTGCCTCTTGGTCTTATTTAGCCTCTCAAAGTGTGGAGAGTAGAGGCATGTGTGGCTCTGCCAGGTCTGAATGATTAGATTTGTAGGGGTGAATGATGAGTGGCCTTTGACTTTATTGTGATTTGACCAAGCATTTTTTTTCTCACCATGAAACAGCATTTCAAATTTTGAAAGTTGCCCTTTCCCTGGGCCAGGGCAGTGTTGTGCCATGATTCTTTCTTGAGCGTGAACAGTTGTTATTCCAGGGTTCTGTGTTGCCAGGCTATGATGTTTGGCAGGTTAAGCATGTTAAACGCATTTTTAAAACATCAGATTTTATTGGTACATTGTAGCTGTGCATAGTGATCACATTCATCATAGAGAATTTGTCCCTGTACGTGATACATCTTGACTCTTTTTTTCCCATTCTCCTCCGCTCCCTGCAGCCCGTCCTCACCTCCCCACTTACAAAACCTTTGTTTCCATTTTCTTCCCTTCTCAGTTCTTTCTTTTTTTTTTAACTTTTCCCTTCTTACCTTTCCTCCACCTGCTCACTTGTGTCCCTCCGCATGTGAACATTTGCTTCCTGTGTCACAATACCTAATGCACATTTTGGTCCTTATTTACACTTTTGGCTTCTCACACCAGAGAGAGAATGCAGTATTCATACATATGGGTCTGATTTATTGCACTTAAGGGTATAGTCTCAAGGTAAATCCAGAGTAAGTGAATTTTGACTTAAGATCTTTTAAATATTCGAGGAGTTTGTTGGGGCCTGATGCCTTTTGTTTGTTTTTTGTCTTTCTTGAGACAGGGTCACAGTATGCAGTTCAGGCTGGCCTTGAGCTCCCTTTGTGGCCCAGGCTGGTCTGGAACTTGTGGCAGTGGTCCTTCTGCTTCCGTCTCTGAGATTACAGTACTGAGATTACAGGCTGCTCCACCACGTGCCTCCCGTTTTGTTTTTACAACCCCCTCCCCATTTTTATAGTACAAGGGATTGAACCCAGGGCTTCACTGAGCTATGTCCCTGGTCCTTTATTTTTTTAGACATGGTGTCACGAGGGTGGAACTTTGAATCCTCCCATTTCAATTTCCAATACTATTTTCTGGGTTGGGATTTTAGGCATGCACCACTATGCCTGGCTTCAGATGATGGTAAGAGAGGCTCTTGACGTTAGTAACCAGTTCATCTCAAAAGTTTATAGAGTTGCAACAAAGGGCTACACTGAAATCAGTATCTAAAGTGAAGTTTGAAAATAGGGTCCTGGTTTTCCCAGAAAAACTCCCAGTCATGGCAAACCCAGAGTGGTTGGTCACTCCAAAATGGGACAGGTAAAACTAGAGTCCAGTTCAAGTTTGAATGGTGAGGCACTGGAAAAGTATTTCAGCTAATCTTAATTGCTGTCAGGGTGCTTGGAGCAGAATCTCTTGGATAACGAGAGAAATTTACTGCAGGAGGCCCTCTTTGGTTAAGATCAATGTCTTGAATTTAAGATTTTGTGGCAAGTATTTTATTTTTTAAATTTTATTTTAAAGACAAAAGAATGGAGACATATGAATCAGAAAAGCCATAAACAATACAGAAAATCCAAAGTTATACAGAATATAGTAGGGAATTAGCACTGGATGTTGTATTACATAGTTATCTTCACATTAGTTAACACAAAAACATTAAAGGAAATACCAAATTATAGAGAAGATAGTAGGGAATTTGCACTGGATGCTGTATAATATAAAGTTATCTTCACTTCTGTTAATACAAAAACGATTGAGGAAATACAGAATTTTAGAGAACACAGAAGGGAATTAGCTCTGGATGCTGTCCTACATAATGTTACCTTCCCCTTTGTTACTCAGGTTACACAGATGATGGCCCTTTTGATCAGTTCGTTTTTTCTCCTCCGTCATCTCCGTTGCCCTACCACTCAATCAGTCATCTTCCCTGTGATAATAACTGTACTCCTGGGTTTATCTATACCCCTGGACTCTCGCCTTGGGAAGAGATACAGCTGCCTCAGACTATACTATGACATACAGGGGTGTATACAACCTGCCATGGTCGGAGGTGGAAAAGCACATTTGCTCACAGCGGACCACCCGGCTCGACCCTGTCGTCGTGCTATGGGTGGGGGCGGGTCCAGTCCATGAGGTGCCCTGAGCGGGGCCCTCAGCGGACCAGCCGTGGGGCCCTCAGCAGAGCAGCCGCGGGGCCGACAGCGGCACAGCCGCAGGGCCCACCTCGGCGCCACCGCGGGGCACGCACCCCCATCGGGGCGCCCTCTGTGACCCTTTTGGCTCTGTCCCGTTGCCTTGATGCCAGAGGTCCTTTCTTCTCCTCCCACCTCCTCCTGATCTCCAGCATTACCGTTCCCCCCACCTTGCAGCTGGGCAGTGGGTCCCCGAAGCTGAAGCTGCGAATGCCGAAACGAGGAACGAGGGCGTGGGCCAAAGGTGTGCTTGGAGCCGCGACCTCCTCCCTCTCCATCTCGTCTCCCTCCGACTGTGCCATGGCAGATCTGCGATCCCCTCCTCCAGAGGAGGTTTTGCTTAGTCTTTCCGAGGGTTTCAGTTCCCATTTCAGATCCTCCTCGAGTTCAGGATGTCCACCTCTTTCCTTTCTGTCCTTCACATGTTGCTTTATTCCTATGTCTGAGTGCCATTCCTCCGGGAGGTTCTCTCTCTGCTGCCTACCCGGTCGCCATGGGTTCATACAAGGTTCATATATGCAAGCAGTATGGAGACACTCTTGTTGCTCGTATTAGTAGTCTGGGGTGAGTCCTGAAGCCTGTGGACTCGTCCCATTGCTGTCAGGAACAGGTGGTGATTGCACACAGGCCGCCGAGGCTCAAGGTGCTC